>CAIGQQ010004820.1:1839488-1853237 GCA_903798035.1 Danio albolineatus | reverse complement strand
ATTTCATTTTCTTCAGCTATTCAGAAGTGGATTTGCTGATGTGCTTTGGGTCATTTTCCAGAACCCAAGTTTGCTTCAGCTTGAGATCAGAAAAGCATCATAATTACAGTATATAATTAAAATTGTAATTTCAAAATACTTTATACAGATTACAGTGGTGTGAAAAATTGTCTGCCCCCTTACTCATTTCTTATTTTATTGCATGTTTATCATTTTCGGTAACTTGCAATAAGTCCTTTACAGAGCTGTGGATGATATTTGACCCGCTCATCATTGCAGAATTGTTGTAGTTCAGCTATATTGAAGGGTTTTCGAGCATGAACCTTGTGCTGTTCGAGTATCAACCCTTTTTAAGATCATGCTTCTCAATTAGATTCAAGGCAGGGCTTTGACTAGGCCACTCTAAAGTCTTCATGTCATTTTCTTCAGCTATTCATAAGTGAATTTGCTGATGTGCTTTGGGTCATTCTCCAGCTTGAGATCACTAACAGATGGCCGGAGATTCTCCTTCTGGATATTCTGGTACATTTATTAATGCTTCCATTTATTACAGCAAGTCTTTCAGGTCCTGAAGTGTCAAAATTGGCCCAGACCATTACGTTTTACCGTTGGTTTGATGTTCTTTTTCTAAAATGGGACGTTATTTTTTTATTTCTTTATTTTTTTTATTGCTTTACATTCTTTACAACAACAGCAACAACTACTTACATAACACGTAAACCTACGACATAAATGATCTTGTATGTGGTAGTGAACAATTACAAAACAGAAAACAAAATTAGCAAGGAAAATAAAGACAAATAAAAGACAGCTGTATTCAATTCAATTCTATTAATCTTTATTTGTATAGTGCTTTTACAATGTAGATTGTGTCAAAGCAGCTTCACATTGAAGGTTATAGTAGATTGAAACAGTGTCAGTCCAGTTTTCAGTGTTGGAGATCAGTTTAGTTCAGTTCAGTGTGGTTTAATATTCACTACTGAGAGTCCAAACACTGAAGAGTAATCCATCGATGCGCAGCTCTACAAGTCCCGAACCATGTGAGCCAGTGGCGACAGCAGCGAGAAAAAAACTTCACCAATTGGCGAAAGTGAAGAATCAAAAAACCTCAGGATCAATGCGAGGACTCGTCTGTCACTGAGGTCTTACAAGCATCAGTCTCATGTTCTCCACTCCTCCATGACCACCACAGCAGCTGCTCAGGATACGGCCTGGTCCAGGATTATGGAAACCTCTGGAATAATAAAGACAGACTAACATGAGTGCAGATGCTGTTCAAACTATAATGTCTTTTGGGAAGTGTTCCCAGCTCCGGTTGCCCTAAATAATCCTTTATTTTATTTTATTTTATTTTATTTTATTTTATTTTATTTTATTTTATTTTATTTTCTAAAATTGGATTTCAAGAGCATTTGTGTTTTATGTGTATGTACTGTATATAGCTATGTTTATGTATATAGCTGCTGTACACGTACACAAGACACAAATACACCCATAAAAACTATACATTAGACAAAAATATTATGGTGATTACGTGTGATACAGACAACTGCGGTTTTAATACTATAAATTCAACGTTTCATTGCAATTTGCACTCTCTATATAAATATATTCAGATTGAAAACAGAGAAAGCCTTTTTTAAAATTGTAATCATGTTTGTCTGTTTTTACTGTATTTTTATCTTTTTAGAAATGCCGTCAGGTGGGAAATGACCTGCTCATGCAACAGGTTTAGTAAAGAACTAGAAAGAATTTTGATAAGATTTGTTTTCGAAGAGATAAACATTTAGAGCATGTAAGAAATGTTTGAACGCTGAATCTTCTTTTACATGCTCCACGAAAAAAAACATTTCAGTGGCCATGTTTTTCATTTAAGTATTTAGTAAAGAAAGTATATAAATATGGACTATCAACTTATGTTGTACAAGTACAGTGCATCTGAAAAGCATTCATAGCGCTTCACTTTTTCCACATTTTTTTATGTCACAGCCATATTCCATAATGAATTAAATTCATTTATTTCCTCAACATTCTACACACAATGCTAATTCTACATGACAAATCTAAACTTGTTTTTATTAAAACAAATATAAATATGCTTATAATAAATAATAATGCTAATAATAATAACATTATACAAAAGCAAGTTGTCATGAATAAACTGAAAAAGCCCCCCTGAGATGAAGAAGGCATGGAGGCAGTGCTGTTTATATTGATGTATGTAGAAAATATTCATTTTTGTAACATTTTAATCCTTTAATTGTTTTCATGTGTAAAGATATTTGTGTGTTGCTGTTCATCCCGTGTGTATTAAGCAATGTGTAAGTGTTTGGACCTGCATAAGTGCATAACTTGCGTGCTCTGCGCTGGTCACACTAGCACTTTTGGTTCGCACCCGGGTTCGTTTGACGTCATAGTGCGGTACGTTTAGCTAGTGTGAACACGTCTTCTGAACTCAGGTGCACACCCGTGAACCGTACCTGAGTCTGCCTGAAAGAGGTGGTCTGTGGTACGGTTCACGCGAACTCTGGTACGGTTAACTTCTGGTATGAATGCAATCATACCAAATAGCGGAAGTGAACTGTCAACTGTACAACAAACTTTAGTTTTAATAATGTTCGTTTTAATACATTCATGTGTGTGTGTGTGTGTGAGTCTATCACGTACTGTACCTTGCTGACACTTTTTGTTTCCACGAATCCACGAGAGGCCGCTGCGGATGCTTTTTGAGATCTCAAATTTCTCTACCGAGTGCCGTTCGTGCCTGCTGTTCTTGCGTAAACCCACCAGAGGACGCTGTCGGCTGACTGTTTGACTGAATGACTGACTTATCGACTGACCCATCCTTCTCGTTCCCTAAACCCAGCCAACAATTTGTAAAAGCAATCCAGAAAAGAGCAAAGCCCTCGTCTTATTTTTACCACGCTTTTACCACGTTTTCAGACTTTACCACATTCTCACCCTGTTATTTACTGGTTTATTATAGTTTTTGGATTCTGTTTTTGTCTTATCTGCTTTCTGGAACCGTTCCTCACCAGACTCAAACCCCGTCGTCATGGTCAACTCTTCTCTGCGTCTCAAGTCCGCCGGGAGCTAACAGGACAAACTGATTGCAGTGGGAAAGTTGTCCACACGGAGGTAAGCGGTCGGCTGGTAAACGCGAATAGGAACTGCGTCATACCGCCCTGTAGCATTCGTTTAAAAAATTAAACGCAGCCATACGTACCTCTGACTACATAATGTGTGGCCTCCAGAAACGGGTCGGCAGTGGTTTTTATATTTATGTAGAAAATAATCATTTTTTTTACATTTTAATGCTTTACTTGTTTTTATATGTAAAGATATTTGTGTATTGCTGTTCATCCTGTGTGTATTAAGCAATGTGTAAGTGTTTGGACCTGCATAGATGCATAACTAGCGTGCTCTGCGCTGGACTTTAGAGCAGCTTTTAGTTGGTCAATGGCGCCGTCTATATCATTCCTCAAAACAGCAACGCACCAACAATGCGCCTTAACACACCTCCTTTTCAGACCAGCACACCCATGAGTCCAGAAAGTGGTGCAAACTGTGAAAACTGCTGTTGCGCTGCTCTGAAAATAGCAACAAATCACGCCAAACACCTCTTGCGCTGGGTGTATTACCAACCCAGGCTCATTCTGAGAACGTAGTCCTAAGTACGTTTCTGGAGGCAGCGGAATACGTCCTGGGAGGTACTTCTTTTTGCGCTTTTTGTTTTCGTGAATTCACGAGAGGCTGCTGTGAATGCTTTTTGAGATCTCAAATGTCTATCGCAAGTGCCTGCTGTTCTCGCGTAAACCCACTGTTGACTAACTGACTGACTGACTCTCTGACCGACTAATCGACTGACCCACCCTCCTCCTTCCCTAAACCCAACCAAAATGTTATCGATTGACCCACTCACACACTTCCCTAAACCCAACCAACAACTTTCAAAAGCAATCCAGAAAAAGAAAAGCCCTCGTCTCATTTTTACCACGTTTTCTGACTTTACCACATTCTCACCCTGTTATTTACTGCTTTATTTTATTTTTTGGATTCTGTGTTTGTCTTACCTGCTTTCTGGAACCGCTCTTCACCAGACTCAAAGCCCATCATCGTTGTCAACTCCTCTCTGCGTCTCAAGTCCGCCGACGAACACGGCGAGCTAACGGGACAAACTGCAGCGAGGAAAGTCGTCCACGCGGAGGCAAGCAGACGGCTGGTAAACGCCAATAGGAACGGCGTCATACCACCCCATAGCTTACGTTTAAAAAATTAAACACAGCCGTACGTACCTCTGACTACATAATGTGAGGCCTCCAGAAACATACACAGGACTGTGTTTTCACAATGAGCCTGTGTTGCGTACAGGGCCCTCAACCTGTTTACCTTGACCTTGAGGCAAACTGAGCAACATTAGTTCCGGCTCCATTTACATGTGTGGATCACATGGTCATTCATTGCGAGTACACCACCATCAGCAGGTAGAACATGAACCGACCACCAGCGTTTGGACACATTCACAGACAGCCATGATCTTCTGTCTCACACACTGTACACCTCTGAAAGGCTCGATTACACTTCTTCTTTCTACAGCGCTGCGTCTGAACATCAGTGAAACAGTGTGAGAGAGAACAAAGCGCTTCAGTGAACTCAGAGGCGGTCCAAAGGCTTTCTGTTATTAATCAGCTAGCAGCTAAACCATCCACCTGCTATGCAAATACTCAAACACACACACTACTTACTGTCCGCATAACCAAAGTTCTAGGAGATTTGCATCCAGTCCTCACAGCGCAGAGCTTCCTGATGAACTGAACACCTCGTGCATAATGGTAAAGTACTGCTATTTCTATTTATTTCATAAGTCAGATGTTGGTTTAGTTTAATATTCGACTTGCTGTTAGAGATTTGAGTTGGTTTCTGACGCCAGTGATCTCTCTTTATTATGTAAACAACCTAATCTGCATCGTCTTTTTATTGAAGGGTATATTTCAGGCGATTTCTGCTTTGAAACCTGCGTGCTGTTTCAGCTCCTCATTCACACAGGATTAAATGTGTCATTGTTCTCTGTCTGATGAAATTGAACCGCTGAGTTGATCAAAAACGGAAAGTAGAAACGTTCAGCTTCCTCTTATCTGGCCATCGCGGCGAGGACAGTATTATCTGTTAATATCTACTCAGTTTTGTTTTTGTTTTTTTATTTAACGTTACATTTTATGTGCTCACATTCAATGATAACATTGCTGAAGATGTTTGCACACACTTTAGGTACAGTAATTGCTGTTTACACTGTAAGAAATATCCATAAATTAACAGTTTTTCATATTTTGTGATTTTTATTTTCTGTTTATTTCTGCTTTTGAATTGCATTATAGGCTCTTGATCGTTCTTCCAACAACTTTTAACCTTGAAAAGTTAGAAAAGGTGACTTTAGCAGTGCTATATTGTCTGGGTTGGTGTTGTATATTACGCTACAAACACCTTGTAATAATTCAATTCAATTCAATTCACCTTTATTTGTATAGCGCTTTTACAATGTAGATTGTAAGAGTACATTTTCTGTTACTTTACTTATTTTACTTATTTTACTTATTTCTCTACATATTATTTTTTCTTATGCATTATAGTATTTAAATTGACTAAAATGTCAATAAAAGTCACTTTGTTAAACTGTACAGTTGAATTTTCAACATCTTCTAATGCAAATCTCAACCGTACATAAACAGACAACATAAAATATAGAGACTGTTAATTAACATATATTATTTACAGTGTAGTTATGTGGTGGAGAGAACTGATTAAAGTTATGTGCCGTAGAGAAGTAAATGACTGTGACTCATTTGTGTTGGTGTAATGGGTTATAAAGTTAACAGAAGTCACACTGCAATATATATATATATATATATATATATATATATATATACATGATTTAAGCACATGCAATTTTTGAACCGCATAAGGCTGCAATTTAATGTTATTTAATTTTATTTAATTTTGTTTTGTTTTATTTAATTTTGTTTAATTTAATTTAATTTTATTTTATTTAGTCCCTTTATTAATCTGGGGTCGCCACAGCGGAATGAACCGCCTAATTTAATTTAATTTAATTTAATTTAATTTAATTTAATTTAATTTAATTTAATTTAATTTAATTTAATTTAATTTAATTTAATTTTGATTTTTATTCAGAATAAGTTCTTGTGCGCATGACTTTAATATGTTAACCAATCAGAGCTGACACAACACACCGGGCAATAACAGCTAAGTTGAGCGGGAAAACCGAATAGGTGGTTTTGATTTATGTTAGTTTTTAATTATTGCTCTGACTGGAGTTGAGGTTAGTTCATCTTTATTTCTTCACGTTTTGTTAAATAGATATTTAAATCATATACATACACTACCTGACAAAAGATCTCAGTTGTAAGAGAAACTAATAATAACTTGACTTCTAGTTGATCATTTAGAAAAGTGGCAGAAGGTGGATTTATCAGATTAATCGTCTGTTGAGCTGCATCCCAATCGTCACCAATACTGCAGAAGACCTACTGGAACCAGCATGGACCAACATTCTCACAGAAATCAGTCAAGTTTGTTGAAGGAGAAATCATGGTTTGGGGTTACATTCAGTGAGAGATCTTCAGAGTGGACGGCATCAACAGCCTGAGGTATCAAGACATTTGTGCTGCCCATTACATTACAAACCACAGGAGAGGGCAGATTCTCCAGCAGGATAGCGCTCCTTCTCATACTTCAGCCTCCACATCAAAGCTCCTGAAAGCAAAGAAGGTCAAGCTGCTCCAGGATTGGCCAGCCCAGTCACCAGACATGAACATTATTGAGCATGTATGGGGTAAGATAAAGGAGGAGGCGTTGAAGATGAATACAAAGAGTCTTGATGAACTCTGGGAGTCCTGCATGAACGCTTTCTTTGCCATTGCAGATGACTTTATTAATGCGTTAATGGAGTCATTGCAGAGATGTGTGGAAGCAGCCTCCAAGCTCATAGGAGTCATGCACAATATTCATTCTATGGGTATTCATCCACTGTAGCATGACTTTATATTCTACTGGACATTATATCTGTTCAGTGACGAGACTTTAGCCTAAGCAGAGTCAGACCGCACTGTCTTAATTAAAGAATTAAAAATAAAGGCATGATCATGTTTTATTGTGGTAAAATAAGCGTAATCTAGAGGCCTTCGCCTTTTTACATGAGCCACTTCTGATACCAAATGATCAACTAGAGTCAAGTAGTATTGTTGTTCCTGAACTTGGATAGGCGGCGAGACTTTGATCAGGTAGTTTATATATTTATATCTAAACATAAGTTCATGTTTTCTCAGATATATGCATGAATGTGTATATACATATCCTTAATAATCAATATACACAGTACACACACACATATTATGTCAAAACAAACTTTTATTTTGGATATGATTAATCGCGATTAATCTTTACCCATTTTAAGCTAAAGTAAAAAATAATGTAAGTACAATTTAATGATGTAATTAGTAGTTAATAACTGTTTGAAGTAACTCACCCAAACCCATATCTAACCACAATAAAGAGGCTAAGTGATTATGTGGTTGACAAACATCACATTTAAACTTATTATATTATTAGATTTAGATTAGATTAGATTCAACTTTATTGTCATTACACATGTACAAGTACAAGGCAACGAAATGCAGTTTAGGTCTAACCAGGAGTGCAATAGCAGCAAGTGCAGATACAGGTATACATTATAAAGTGCAGTTATAGAAAAACTATGGTGATATTTACAGATGGATGTACTGTGAACACTATATACAGGTTGCATTAGTTATGAACAGAGATTTACAGTAGATGATTAGACGTACAGGTTGATATTAATAATCAGAAGTGTGCAGATAGATAGACATAATTACTAATATACATGTAACAGTGGGTGTGTACATACTAATGTACATGTACATTACAAATATACATGTACAGTAGGTATGTACAGTTCAAATAAATGAATCAGTGCAGGTTGCTATTAATAATCAGAAGTGTGCAAATAGATAAACACTTACAAATGTATATGTGCAATGGGTATGTACAGTTGTATTAAACAGAGAGTAACATGTTCCTTCCCTCTGTGCTATTTCTGAACTCTTCATATTTACATAATCTTTTACTACGTCCAGGAAGTAACAAACCAAACCCGCACAGCTCAATACACATTGTTCTTGTTAGAGTTTGACCTTGATTTGGGAAGAAAAAAAGTCATGTGAATGCATAAAAATCATTGTTGTGAACGTTCTAAAGCAAACACAAGTCAGGAAATTGTGTTTTATTCACCTCTAGAGTTTCTTCGGGAAGTTGAAAACATCTGTAATGTAAGTATGGAGCTGTTTTAATATCAAACATCAGACTTTTAGACTACCAGCTTTGCATTACTGTGTAAATTACTGGTTATTTTATCCTTTTGTACAGACATGGTGGACCACCAGCTCCTCCCAGGAGAACAGGTACAGTCATGACAAGCATTTATACTTCTATTAAAACAAGAAAGGCGCCACGGTGGCCTAGTGGTTAGCACGTTCGCCTCACAGCAAGAAGGTCGCTGGTTCGATCCCCGGCTGGGCCAGTTGGCATTTCTGTGTGGAGTTTGCATGTTCTCCCCGTGGTTGCGTGGGTTTCCTCCGGGTGCTCCGGTTTCCCCCACAGTCCAAAGACATGCGGTACAGGTGAATTGGGTAGGCTAAATTGTCCACAGTGTATGTGTGTGAATGAGAATGTATGGATGTGTTTCCCAGAGATGGGTTGTGGCTGGAAGGGCATCCGCTGCGTAAAACAAATGCCGGATAAGTTGGCGGTTCATTCCGCTGTGGCGACCCCGGATTAATAAAGGGACTAAGCCGAAAAGAAATGAATGAATAAAACAAGAAAACATGGGCAGTAATATAATCTACAGTCCTGTTTTGCGTGTATATATATAGTTGAAGATCTTGTTTTAGTCAGCTGTGGCAGGAGTGACTGGAGCAATGACTTCTGGGATTTGTAGTTCAAACAGTGGCAGAATTGTAGTCCTGGTGATAATGCATGTTTTCCAGCGATTTGCAAAGCTAAGATCACTAGCGTTCGACAAAGGCGGCTAATAATAGTGACCTTAAAATGGTTAAAAAAAATGTAAACCTGCTTTTATTTTAGCCGAACTATAAAACAAATATGACTTTCTCCAGAAGAAAAAATTGTATAGAAAATACAGTGAACATTTTATTTTAATTTCATTCATTTTCTTGTCAGCTTAGTCCCTTTATTAATCAGGGGTCGCCACAGCGGAATGAACCACCAACTTATTACAACAGCATATGTTTTACGCAGCTGATGCCCTTCCAGCTGCAACCCTTCACTGGGAAACACCCATACACTCTCATTCACATTCATACACGGACAGTTTAGCTCACCCAATTCCCCTATAGCGCATGTGTTTGGACTGTGGGGGAAACCGGAGCACCCGGAGGAAACCCACACCAACACTGGGAGAAGATGCAAACTCCAGCTGACCCAGCCGAGGCTAGAACCAGCAACCTAATGATAATAATGATAATAGTAATAATAATAACAATATAATAATAATAATAATAATAATAATAATAATAATAACAATATAATAATAATAGTAATCATAATAATAATAATAAAATTTCCTGTAGTGTTGACTACTGGCACTGTGGCCTCACAGCAAGAAGGTTGCTGGTTTGAGTCCTGGCTGGGTCAGTTGGCATGTTCTCGTGTTGGTGTGGGTTTCCTTCGGGTGCTCCGGTTTCCCCCACAGTCCAAAGACATGTGCTATAGGGGAATTGATGGAACTAAATTGGTTGTAGTGTATGAGTGTGTGTGGATGAGTGTATGTGGGTGTTCCCAAGTACTGGTTTAAAGCTTCAAGGGCATGCACTGTGCAAACATATGCTGGATAAGTTGGCGGTTCATTCCTCTGTGGCGACCCAGATTAATAAAGCTACTAAGCTGAAAAAAAATTGAATGAATGAGTGTTGTTATTTTTCTTCACAATTTGTGTGATCTTTTTCCACTTCTTTTCCCCCACTGTGTTTGTAGACAACAGCTCTGGATACGGCTGGCCAGAAGGGGAATTTGTAAGTACAAGGATCGCATTTTTAAAATACAGACACGCAAAGTTCAAAAGTGTGGGAACTGTGTTCTTATCTTACTTCCTGTTGCTCATATCAAAATGTAGTATCACTTCCCTCACTTAGTGAATGGCTGCTGTTTTTCATACGTCACCCTGATGGTCAAACCAGACTGAGGGTGCAGCAGTTCTGAGTCTGGTTTCGCTTTATTTTAGACAAAATTAATAAGTGAACAAATTATAGACGTTAAAATAATAATAATAATAATAATAATAATAATAATAATAATAATAATAACAATAACAATAATAATAATAATAATCAGAATCAGAATCAGAATCAGTTTTATTGCCAAGTGTGCTTCACACACACAAGGAATTTGCTTTGGCTACAGAAGCTTCCAGTGTACATAAAGTGACATAGTGACAACACAGAATAAATATTATAAAAGACAATAGACATTAAACAGAGATGCAGTCCAACGATCTGGATGTTGAAATGTATGTACAGATTTGTTATAAATATACAGGTTATAAGGTGCTGCGTGCAAAAGAGTAAGTATTGCATTATATGTTGTTATAAGGTGCTGTGTACAAATGCGTAAGGAAAGGTATTGCATTGTATATTATTATAAGGTGCTGTGTACAAGTGCGTGTGAGAAAGTATTGCACATTTACTGCACAATAGGAGAAATATTAACTGTTCATGAGGTAGATGGCCTGAGGAAAGAAACTATTCCTGTGTCTGGCAGTTTTTGTGCTCAGTGCTCTGTAGCGCCGGCCAGACGGTAACAGTTCAAACAGGAAGTGTGCTGGGTGCGAGGCGTCCAGGGTGATTTTGCGAGCCCTTTTACTCACTGTGGAAGAGTACAGTTCTTGAAGTGTAGGAAGGGTAGTGCCAGTGATTCGTTCAGCAGTCCGGACTATTCGCTGGAGTCTACGGAGGTCAGATTTGGCTGCTGAGGCGAACCAGACGGTGATTGAAGTGCAGAGGATGGACTGGATGACAGCTGAGTAGAACTGCACGAGCAGCTCCTGTGGCAGGTTGAACTTCCTCAGCTGATGGAGGAAGTACAGTCTCTGCTGGGCTTTCTTTACAATAGAGTCTATGTGAGTGTCCCACTTCAGATCCTGAGAGATGGTGGTGCCCAGGAACCTGAATGACTCCACTGCAGCCACAGTGCTGTTCATGATGGTGAGCGGGGGGAGTGCAGGGGGGTTTCTCCTGAAGTCCACTATCATCTCCACTGTTTTGAGCGTGTTCAGCTCCAGATTGTTGTAACTGCACCATAAAGCTAGCCGCTCCACCTCCTGTCTGTATGCAGACTCGTCACCGTTCCGGATGAGGCCGATAACAGTAGTGTCATCCGCAAACTTCAGGAGCTTGACGGAGGGGTCTTTTGCGGTGCAGTCGTTGGTGTACAGGGAGAAGAGCAGTGGGGAGAGAACACATCCTTGGGGGGCACCAGTACTGATGGTGCGGCTGTCAGACATGATTTTGCCCATTCTGACTAGCTGTTGTCTATCTGTCAGGAAGCTGGTGATCCACTGACAGACAGAGCTAGGAACAGAGAGCTGGGTCAGTTTGTGCTCGAGCAGTGATGGGATGATGGTGTTAAAGGCAGAACTGAAGTCCACAAACAGAATCCTTGCATAATTCCCTGGTTTGTCCAGATGTTGTAGGGTATAATGCAGTCCCATGTTGACTGCATCATCCACAGACCGGTTTGCTCTGTAGGCAAACTGCAGGGGGTCCAGCAGAGGTCCGGTGATGTCTTTCAGATATGCTAGAACCAGTCTTTCGAATGACTTCATGACCACAGATGTTAAGGCGACAGGTCTGTAGTCGTTGAGTCCGGTGATCTTTTGTTTCTTCTGGATTGGGATGATGGTGGAGCGTTTGAAGCAGGATGGAACTATGCGCTGTTCCAATGATCTGTTGAAGATCTGCGAGAAGATGGGGGCCAGCTGGTCAGCACAGGTTCTCAGACAGGCTGGTGAGACACCGTCTGGGCCTGGCGCTTTCCTTCTCTTCTGCTTACTGAAGACCTGACGCACATTATCCTCACTGATCTGAAGATCAGGGGGGGAGAGGGAGATGTCTGTAGGTGTTGATGGCTGTGTATAAAGATGGTCAGGGCGGTTTTGGCTGGAGGTGGCTAGAGGTGTTGATGGCTGTGTAGAGGGTGTCTGGTCGAAGGTGTCAAATCTGCAGTAGAACGTGTTCAGGTCGTTAGCGAGAAGTTTACTGCCATCGATACTGGGGGGAGATGCTTTGTAATTCGTGATGGTTCGCAAACCAGTCCACACTGATGCAGGGTCGTTAGCAGAAAACTGGTTTTCCAGCTTTTTTGCATAGTTCTTTTTAGCCAGTCCAATCTCCTTTGTTAAAGTGTTCCTGGTCTTGTTGTAGAGAATCCTGTCCCCACTCCTGTAGGCATCCTCTTTGACCTGACGAAGCTGTCTAAGTTTTGGTGTGAACCATGGTTTATCGTTGTTAAATGATAAGTAGGTCCTGGTAGGGATGCATAACTCCTCACAGAAACTAATGTATGATGTTACGGTCTCTGTGAGCTCATCCAGGTCAGTGGCTGCCGCTTCAAAAACGCTCCAGTCAGTGCATTCAAAGCAGGCTTGTAAGACCTGCTCTGTGTCGTTGGTCCATCTCTTAACAGTCCTTAATACTGGCTTAGTAGTTTTAAGTTTTTGCCTGTAAGTTGGTATAAGATGAACCAGGCAGTGATCAGAGAGTCCTAGAGCTGCTCTGGCCACGGAGCGATATGCATCTTTTATTGTAATAATAATAATATAATAATAATAATAATAATAATAATAATAATAATATAATATAATATAATAATAATAATAATATAATAATAGATTTGTCTTGTTTCTAGTCCAAATATATTTGAAGTCTCAAATCAAGAAACATTTTCTAGACAAGTAAAAATAATTGTCTTGTTTTCATTAATAATAAGTCAAAATTAAGTGAGTTTTTACTTAAAACAAGCAAAATAATCTACCAGTGGTGAAACTAAAATAATCATCTTCGGTTTGAAGTACGTTTATTTTACTTGTTGATCGTTTAGCTTGTTTTCAGTAAAAACAAACTTAATTGTGACTTATTATTTATGAAAACAAAACAAATTTTTAATTAAAATGCTGGTCAACCAAATTGTTGTGCTCCTACATGATGGGCAGATATAATACTGGTTTTGAATATATATCCTATATTTTTATCATCATATAAACTAATCTGAGCTGGTAATAATCATCCCATAAGGCCACCATCATTCAGTACAGGCTGAATAGTTTAACACTTGTGACCCAAATAATGAATCCTCATTTTCATGAATCAAATATTAAAGTATTTTTCATCTAAACACAATCTTTTATTTTCTTTTTCTACATTGTAACATCGTTTGCATCTAAACTAAATCTTTTCTGTTTTGTGTGGTTTATTTTTGTATTTGCAGGATGATGAGGATGGAGACACATATGAAGCTCCACCATGTGAACGTCCCACCGTTAAAGTCCAACCGCGCCAAGTAGAGGAGAACGTTTACCTGGGTATCTATCTATCTATCTATCTATCTATCTATCTATCTATCTATCTATCTATCTATCTGTCT
>CAIGQQ010004820.1:1805440-1819923 GCA_903798035.1 Danio albolineatus | reverse complement strand
TACAGAGATGCACATCACCTAATATGCTTCATTGGTAGTAGGCTTTCGAGACAACAGACAACATGCATAAAGAAGATGATGTGGTCAAAATACTCATTTGCCTAATAATTCTGCACTCCCTGTATATATATATATATATAGAAACACAATATAAATAAGAGACACAATATGGACCATTTTGAGGGATGTAAAAATAACAATAGTCCTAACGTACTTCCTGTTGTATATTTTTTATTTCCATAGTTTCCGAGAATCCAAAAAGGTCTGCATATTAATAAATAATGTTATAAGAGCTGTTTTAATGTCAAGTTATGACTGAATTGCATCTTGATATCGTTATGAAATAGTTTGATAACAAGCAGGAGATGTTGGTCAATGATATCCCCACATTGAAGTGGTCTATAAATATGCACAGCACACACACACATATATACAGATATATTGTTTTTCAAGCTTTTATTTTGGATGCAATTAATCTTTTGACAGCACTAGTGTAAATAAAATGCATATATATTTATAATTGGGTGTGTCCATATATATTTATATATTGAAGCCAGTTGTGACTGTTAACTGAAATATGTTTGTGTCTCTTTGCTCTGTCATTATGCAGGACGGCACATTTCTGGTCAGATTCAGTAATTCTCAGAACTCTCAGCCGTACACGCTGGTGGTGCTTTACCATCAGAACGTTTACAACATCCCAGTGCGCTTTCTGGAGGATTCACAGCAGTATGTGCTCGGCAAAGGGGGAAAGAAGAGCGAAGAGGTATTTTATTATTATTTGCTTGAACTTTACATGTCAATATGATAGAAAGAAAAAAAGAGAAAATGTTCAATTAAAGTAAGTATAAAGGTAAAATATAGATGTAAAATAAAGTTAATTGTCTGTGGTATGGTTGATTCATACTGTTTTGAAAATTAAGAAATAAAATAAAATAATAAAAAACATAAAATAAAAATAATTGTAAGTATATGAAAGAAAATAAAATGTGTTAAATTAAATTACGTTAAATATAAAGTACAATCAACCTAAATATAAAGTAAACTTAAATATAAGTTAAAATATAGATATAAAACAAAATTTATTTGTCGAAATTTGGTGAAATGAGCGACAAACGATATCAAATGTTTATGCTGGACTTGTATTAATACCTGGGAATGTTAGGTAAGGTCATATTGTTCTGATCATATTTATATTGTCATAGTCATATGTTAGCAATAAGACAAAATAAAATATAAATAAAAAAAATAACATCAATTTAGTTGTCAAATACTAATTTAATTGGACAACGTTTCAACCTACGAGCACGGCCAGATTAAGAACACATTAGGCCCTGGCGCTATAGCAAATCCAAGGGCCCCCTTTTATTTATATATAAATATATTTATATATATATAATAATAAAATATAAAAAAAAAAAATTATTAATAATAATATTAATAATTTACTAATTAATATTATTATCTAATTTTCCACCATTTGATTTATATTTGATTATTATATGTTATTTTTTTATATTTTATTATAATAGGCCTGCAAGTAGGCTATACAAAATTAAGTAACGACATGATATGAACTTTACATTTCAAACAATCGGCAAAAATCATCAAAACATTAGCAATATTTCCTAAATTAGTGCTTTATAATAAATACTTTAAATAGGGGTTTAGCTTTGAAAGGTGTCTTCAGAACTTTAGCTGACCATTAATCACTAATGAGAGGATATCTTCAAAATCCATGTCTCTAATATCCAAAATACTGTGGTCTTCTGAGTTACAAAAGACTAGCATCCTTTTATTTTATTTATTTATTTATTTTTGCATCAGATTTCAGATATATTGTCTGATGAAAGCCAGTGCCAATATTTCATTGCTCCATATTATTAAGTAAATATATTTACAAGTAAATATTCATGTAAAAGTTTGCTTTCCAACTGGTTAGACTTACTCCAAAGCATAACCGAGTGTATTTACTTGAAATAGATAGTTCGCAATGAATGACATTTCGATAACTGGCTTTAGATAACTGCTGCTGTGGACGAGCGCTGGTTATTTGAGTCCAGCTGTAACCGCTGCACGGCTGAGACTGCGCCTCGGTTATGAGTCCATTCAGCATGATTCCTGTTACTACATGTACAAGTTAATCAATGATGAAGACTGTTTTTTTCTACTACGTGCTTGGTAAAGCCTACCTTTGACTAGACGGTTATGACGGTAGTGCTGAATTAAGGGGCTGTCCTGGGAAAATTGGGACATCTGATCATCCTTATGAGTGACTAATACAGGGCTATTCAATATTCTGATTGGGCTACAGCCACTCTGAGCCCCAGTTCAGAGCACCAGTGTCAGTGTTTTTGAACAGCATCGAACCGAAAGGGATACTAAACATCATCGACGAGAGAAAGTATAATGCAAAGAGGCGTTTGCCGCGTCATAGCGCAAATTAATTCTTCAGCTAATCAAGGGCCCCCTTCTTCCATGGGCCCTGAGGCTTCAGCCCACCTTGCTCTTATGTTAATCTGCCCCGGTCACACTTTATTTTAATGGTCCGTTTGTTGAGTTTAAAGGGCACCTGTTTTAAAAAATCTACTTTTTAAGCAGTTTGGACAGACATATGTGTAGGTCTAGTGTATAGACGGTCATATTGGGCTGATATAAACACACCCAGTCCTTTTATTTCAATTTAACAGCATAAAAACGGTGGACCAATTGGAGCAGTTTTGTAACCGACCGCAACTTGAAGTAGGAGTGCGGTTTCCCCGCCCACCAAATTGATTGACAGCTGCTTATTAACATGTCTCTGTAGTAACGCGTATAATCATATCAACAACACAGGACGTGCGCAAAGCAACCGGGAATAAAAGATCTGTTCAGCGCTCTGTGATCATCAATCATCATCAGATGTGATCAAGAGTGAGTTTCACAAGTTTAACACGTGTTTAAAACAGTGCATGTTAATAAATTACAGCCATTTACTTCAGCTTTACTTCATCAGCACAGCCGTGTGTCAGGATAATTACAGAAGATGCTTCAATCTAGGTTTGTTGACGTTAAATCAGGTTTATTTTGTACATTAACAGAACAGATATCCATACAGCAGTGGAGATTAACCTGTATCCTGGCACATTTGCTTGCAAAAAGAGTGCAAAGCTCAACTTGCGCTGTGTGTGTGTCCACGTGTCCACGCTGTGCGTGTGTGTGCGTGAATTTTGTCATGAGATTGTGTGTGACTCATAGTTGCAACTCCACAACAAACACATCAAACAATCATTGGTTGTTTGTAGTATTTCTCACAGACGTTACATGAGATCTGCTTCCTTTACGTCTGTCTGTCTGTCTGTCTGACGCAGCCGAGGGTGGAGATTGAGGCACGCTGACAGGCACGTGGGAACGGTGGGCGGGGAGGACTAGCCTTAAAGGCCCAGTACCAAAAACAGCAACAAGCCGTTTAGAGCTAAAATACACAGACTTCAGACAGCTCTAATCAATAATCTGATGGGTGTTTTGAGCTGAAACTTTACAGACAAATTCTGGGGACACAAAAGACTTATATTAAATATAAAAAAGGGTAAAACATGTGCCCTTTAAGTTACATAAACATGCCAACTAAGGCTGTTTCTCAATTCCAAGAATGCAGAGAACGGACTCGTGTTCTTGTGGAGAGCGGTCTTGCCAGGTCACACTGGGAGAATGAACTCGGGAGACCGCGAGGACAGAGAACGCGTCCTGTGAGGAATGAGATGCTGCGTTCTTCCTGATGGTCACATGACCCTCACGCATCTTTAACCGAAAACTATTGAAACATTACAGCATTCATACAACGATGTATTATTTTCCCCCCATTTCACAATATATGTTATGCATAAAGACTTTACAAATATACGCAGCACAATACAAATAAAACAGAATTTAATACGAATTTCAACAAATAAACACCCTTAATGTGTTTATGCCTTTAATAAGATCTTCATGGTAATGTTTACTTTCACCGTCTCATTGAGGGAAACTCCTGAGGTAAATAAGTATATCTCTGGACTTTAATAATAAATCTATTCAAAATGGTGCGCTTCCCACCTCCAGTCGCAATGACTTCGGGGACTTCTAGACCGAGTTCGGTGCTCAAGTCTGCATCGGTGCGTCCTCGATATCAAGAACACATCCGGGAACTTTCATGCGTCCTCCGTTCTTGCGGTCTTGAGTATTGGAACCAAATTTCGGCGGATGATGATGACGTTACAGGAGAACACGAGGACGCAAGACTGCTGAAGAACACAAATTGAGAAACAGCCTATTTCTCAATAGATTACAAGTAGACTGTTAGGTTGGGGTTAGGGTTGGGGTTGAGGTTAGGGTTAGTGTAAGTTGACATGCACTTGCAAAGTTACTTATAGTAAGTTAAATGTCTGTTGAATGTCTCTATTAACAGATATTAAGCCGACAGTCTACTAATACTCAAATGGACCATGAAAATAAAGTGTTACTTCCGGCCCTGCCTATACAAGGTCTTCATCAGGTCATTTTGAGAGCTGTAGTTTTTTCTGGAACTTTTTCTCTATTATGTTTAGTTTGATTTTCCTAGATGTGCACACACTGATGTTTTTCTTTCAACTTGATTGAAGGTGCATTAGTGTGAACACAGCAAAGTGTTTTGTGTTTTACATTCATTTATATGACAGACTCTTTCATCCAAAGGGAATTTTCACACCGATATTAGATTCCAGCCATACTCTTTTCATTTCATTCATGCATTCTCTGAAAATCAAACCCCTGACATTGGTGTTGCAAGCTTCATGCTCTGCTGTTTGAGCTCATCTTAAAGCACTTTTAATACACTCCAAATGAATCATCTTATATTTATCTATTTTAACAACATGTGACATTTTTTCATGGACATTATTGAAATGCTTTGCGTTTGGCTTAAGCTCGGCCTCATGTGACCACAAAATCTCTTTCCTCATTACAGCTGGAGCATTCAATGCTTTTTGGCAAACTTCTGAAATAGTTTTTTAAACGCTCCTGAAGTGAATCAGTTATTATGATAGTCATAATCATAATGACAATTTAGCTTTTTGTCCATTTTATTTTGTTTCAGCTCAATTTTAAGCAATATTTCAGTTTTTATTTCCTTTTGTTTATTTAGTTTTAGTTTAGTATGACTTATTTCAGATCGTTTTTAATATTTAATTTCAAAATGCACCTGAAATAAGTAGTTATAATAATATCTATAATGTTATATGTATAATAATATATAATAGTTTTTAAAATATTTAAAAAAAAAATTTTGTGTTTCAAAATATTAAATCTTCAATTAATATATGTTTTATGTTGGTTTTAAAATACGTTTATTTAGTATTGTTTCACTTGCAGTTTAATTATTTTTATAGAGTTTATAGAGTTACTATGCAAGTTAGTTACCAAAGGAAAATCATTTTTAATTAAGTATAACTAAAAGGTTTATTTAAGTTATATTAAGTTTAGTATTGTTATCAGTACTAGCATATATATCGGTATCAGTAGCAATATCTATACTAGTATCAATGACAGTATCCGCATCAGCATCAGCATTGGTAATGATATCTATATCGATAGCAGTAGCAGTATGAGCATCAGTACCGATATCTGTATTGTTATCAGTAGCAGTATCTGTATCTGTATCAGCATCGATATCTGTATCGATATAGGTACCAGTATCAGTACCAATATCTATATCGGCATCAACAACATTATCTATATTGGTATCAATTGCAGTATCTGTATCGTTTTCAGTATCAGCATGTAATGACATCAGTATTGGTATCAGCATCTGTATCGGTATCAGTAGCAGTATCTACTGTATATCGATATCAGTGGCTCTGACTGTAGCGGTATCAGTATCAGCATCAGCATCACTATCAATATCTATATCAGTATCAGTAACAGTATCTAAATTGGTGTCAGTATCGGTACTAGTATCAGTACCCTTATTTATATCAGTGTCAGTATCAGGATAGGTATCGGCACCAGCATTGGTGTCAGTACCATTACATTTACCATTTATTTATATCAGTATCGGTACTAGTATTGGTATAGATTTTATTTCCAAGATGGGTATCGGTATCAGTATCAGTGAATACCAGGAAAATACTATTGGTATTCACTATATTCTATATCAGTATTAGTATTGGTACCATTATTTATATCTGTATAACTACCAGTAACAGTATTGATATTCATATCGGTATCATTATCAGTGAGTAACAGGAAAAATAATAACGGTACTGGTTCTCAGTCCTGAAAAATAGTATCAAGCATTACTAGTTAAACTTGATCAGTATCAATATCTCTGTCTGTATCGGTATTGGTACCAGTATCATTAACATTATTTATATCACTAGTACCAGTATTATTTTTGTGATGTGATGTGATTGTGATGATAATCTGTGTTTTCCAGCTCTTCAGCAGTTTGCACGAGATGATCTCTCATCACATGAAGAACCCAATCCTGCTGATCGACCGCAAGAGTCAAGCTAAACACAGCACTCATCTCTTACACCCCATAAGACCCTAACACACCCGACGCAGATATTACATACACAAACACTTATCCTGCTTAAATTATTTATAATATTATGTGTGTAATACAGTCAAACAGCTTGTCGTGTGTTCAGTAAATTTCATGTTGGTGGGTTTTTTGATTATGTAGAGTTCACTAGTGTAATATAGTTTAAATAAAGGGAAAAACAATGTGACCCTTTCTGGATTTGTTTTAATGACACAAATATTAAAGTCAGTCTACTGTACTGCTACCTTAATAGTTTACCAAGCCATAATCTAATCTTAATGGTACTTTTTTACAAGTCGCAGTACATGATTTGAATATCATGGTTCTTTAAAATAATTTTCATATCATTTCATATCATCTTAATTTACCTGACTGACCCTTGAAAGGCTGATATACATGGCACTGTACATGTAAATCAAAAGATACACTCTACTTTTTTAATTAAGAGATTGTGGTTATGAAAGATGATATTGATGGATTGTGTTACTTGTGGTGCTCATACTGTATGTCAAAGAATAACATAATGGTTTTCTGTTATGTTTGGTTTAATGAAGTCCTATTTATGCTATTAACTGAACCTATTTAAACCCCCTTTCAATGATGCTTTATTAAGAATAAAAAATAAATAATTTCTGAACTAAATATATTTAAATTGAAATATTTAGTGCTTGTTGAAGCAACAAAAAAACTAAAACTAAAAATATCTAAACCAAAACCGTAATTAAACATTCATTCATTCATTTTCTTTTTAGCTTAGTCCCTTTATTAATCCGGGGTCGCCACAGTGGAATGAACCGCCAACTTATCCAGCATATGTTTCATGCAGTGGATGCCCTTCCAACGGCAACCCATCTCTGGAAAACATCCATACACACTCATTCACACACATACACTACGGACGATTTAGCCTATACCCAATTCACCTATACCACATGTCTTTGGACTTGTGGGGGAAACCGGAGCACCCGGAGGAAACCCACGCAACCACGGGGAGAACATACAAACTACTCACAAATATGCCAACTGACCCAGCCGGGGCTCAAACCAGCAACCTTCTTGCTACCCACTACACCACCGTGGCACCCTCTCAATAAATAAAATATGCTTATTTAAAATCAACTTAATTAAGCTGTTAATTGAAGTTTTCAAATGTTGATATAAAATAAATGTTGTATATATAAAAACCTGTTATACTTTAGGTCTGTTTTTCTCAACCACGTTCCTGGAGGACACCAGCTCCGCACATTTTCCATTTCTCTTTAACCAAACACACCTGGTTTAGATCATCAGCTCGTTATGAGAGACTGAAAGACCTGTAATGGGTGTGACAATGGGTGTGACAGACAAAGGAGACATGCAAAACGTGCAGTGCTGGCGGTCCTCCAGGAACGTGGTTGAGAAACACTGCTTTGGGTAAATATTTCATTCATTCTTTCATTCATTTTCTTTTCGGCTTAGTCCCTTTATTAATCCGGGGTCGCCACAGCGGAATGAACCGCCAACTTATCCGGCATTTGTTTTACGCAGCGGATGCCCTTCCAGCCACTACCCATCTCTGGGAAACACATCCATACATTCTCATTCACACACATACACTATGGACAATTTAGCTTACCCAATTCACCTGTACCGCATGTCTTTGGACTGTGGGGGAAACCGGAGCACCTGGAGGAAACCGACGCAACCACGGGGAGAACATGCAAACTCCACACAGAAACGCCAACTGGCCCAGCCGGGGATCGAACCAGCGACCTTCTTGCTGTGAGGCGAACGTGCTAACCACTAGGCCACCGTGGCGCCCGTAAATATTTCAGTGTTGTGAAAATATATATTTAGATGAGAACTCAACTAAAACTGTTGTTAAAATGAACAGACATATGATAGATAAATAACAATAAATAAGAAAAGAATAGTGCGTCACGATGGTGCTGTGGGTTGCATGATCGTCTCACAGCATAAAGGTCGCTGGTTTGAGCCTCGGCTGGGTCAGTTGGCATTTCTGTGTGGAGTTTGCATGTTCTCCCTGTGTTGGCGTGGGTTTCCTCCGGGTGCTCCGGTTTCCCCCACAAGTCCAAAGATATGTGGAATTGGGTAGGCTAAATTGTCAGTAGTGCATGAGTGTAAATGAGTGTGTATGGATGTTTCCCAGAGATGGGTTGCAGCTGGAAGGGCATCCGCTTCGTAAAACAAATGCTGGATAAGTTGGCAGTTTATTCCGCTGTGGCGACCCTGGATTAATAAAGGCACTAAGCCGAAAAGAAAATGAATGAATGAGTTATTGATGTAACAAAATAACTAAAAAAAAAAAAATATCTAAACGAAAACCGCAATAAAACAAAATATGCTTATTTAAAGCCAGTTGGCATTTCTGTGTGGAGTTTGCATGTTCTCCCCGTGTAGGTGTGGGTTTCCTCCGGGTGCTCCGGTTTCCCCCACAGTCCAAACACGTAGTAAACAGTAGGGGAATTGGGTAGGCTAAATTGTCCATAGTGTGTGTATGTGAATGAGTGTGTATGGATGTTTCCCAGTGATAGGTTGCGGCCGTAAGAGCATCCTCTGTTTAAAACATATGCTGGATAAGTTGGCGGTTCATTCCGCTGTGGCGACCCCAGATTAATAAAAGAAAGTGAGAAAAAGAAAATGAATGAATGACGAAGAGTATATCTATTGAAAAAAATACATTTCATTTTAACAACATCTTCTAGTTTTAGTTTGGTTTGTTTACGTCCTTAGATTACTAAAAATAAAATTAACATATTTTATTGTTTTTTTTTATTCAGTAAAAAGAAATAGACATTTGAAAAAGGAAAAACACATTCATTAAAAAATGTTCAACAATACATTTAAAACATTCAGTTCTATTTTAAGTAGCCTAATTATTTGTTTGTTGTCAAAATGTTTTGTACAGTTTCATTTCAATGTTCAATTGGCAATATATTATGTAAACTATATTATAATATTAATTATATTGTAGTCCACCCAAAAATTCAAATGTACTCACTATTTACTTTCCCTCAAGTGGTTCTTTCTTCTATTGAACTCAAAAGAAGATAATTTGAAAAATGTTTCGAACCTGTAACCATCGATTTCCATAGTTGGAAAAACACCATGAAAGATAGTGGTTAAGCCTATGGGATACAAAGTTTTTTATTCATTCATTCATTTTTTATTCCGCTTAGTCCCTTTATTAATCAGGGGTCGCCACAGTGGAATAAACCACTAACATATCCAGCATATGTATTACGCAGCGGATGCCCTTCCAGTCGCATCCTTTCACTGAGAAACTCAGCTTACCAAATTCACCTATTCCACATGCCTTCAGACTGTAGAGGAAACTGGAGCATGAGAATATGGAGAACATGCAAACTCCACACAGAAATGGCAACTGGCCCAGCTGAGGCTCGAACCAGCGACCTTCTTGCTGTGAGGCGATTGTGCTACCCCATGACACCACACAACTTCTTTGAAAAAAAACTTAAAAACAACAAAAGAAACTCAAACAGGGTTTGTGATAAAGGGTGAGTAAATGATAACTGAATAATTTTTTAAGTGAACTACACCTTTAATTAAAAAAAATAATTCATAAATAATAAATATCAAATTGATTTACGAAAAGCACAATTAATAAAACAGAAGTGAAATGAAAACGTAAGTAAAATCTAAAAAACACAACAAAATAGAAACATGCTACACTATTATATGAATAATGCAGAAATAGCACTGCTTCAGTGACTTGAGTATTGTTGTTGCTGCTGCTCTGAGTGAGTGAGTGAGTGTGCAGAAATAGACCCCAGTATTTCGGGGTGGAGGGGGAGTTCCTGCTGTCACATGCTCGCCTGGAGCGGAAGGGTACAGGAGACCCTAAAAACTCTCTTGAGCCGCAAACTCAACGCTTTTCTCAGCTCTAAAGTTTGGTTCAGATCCTGCTAGAGACCGTCTGTTTACAGCATCTGCACCGCACCGCTGGAGCTTCTCATATTATCGTATCACTGCGCGTGGGTTTATTTTCTCTCGCGGAGGAGTCTGGCGGAGCTCCGAGAAGTTCTCTCTGACCGGCAGAAGACCGAGGGATTGGCGATCATTCACGGGAGATTCGGGTCCGACAAACTCGGAGGAACACAACACTAAGATAAACTCCTCATCTGCCTCCCGTCTTCCACATCTTCCTCCTCTGCGTGTTGGTGCGGGAGAATGGCGCAGATTTTACCCATCCGCTTCCAGGAGCATCTGCAGGTAAAACCGCACAAACACCCGCAACATTTGCGCTCGACGCCGTCAAAACTGTAAACACGCAACTGTGAAAGAGCGGCCTCGCCCGCGCTCCTGCACCTACAGCACAACTTACACAGCTGATGATCCATGTGTGTGTGTGTGTGTGACATTTACGAGATTGCACAGTTGCGTTACGTGTTACTTAGTTGCCTGACATTTAAAATAATTGATACATTGTAACAGTTTAACCATGATGGCGTTTGAAACTGTTACATAGTTTCCTGACGTAAAAATGATACATTGTAACAGTTCAACCATGATGACGCGTTTGAAATTGCTATATAGTTGCCTGATATTTAAAATTATTGATGGGTGGATGACATGAAATGCAATTCTGGCTGTCCATAATGTCATATACTAATGAAAATAGGTTTTTGTTAAAAATATAAACCTATATGTGGTTCCTCCCACAATATATTATTATAGCATACCATATCTAGTTAATGTATAAAGACCTCTACTTAAATTTTTTTATCTATACCTCAAAATTGTCATATGGTGTGACTGTCCGGGCCATGTTTGTCCTTAGTAATATGGCAATGTATGCCAGCAAAGTATAAATAACTGATAGTTTTACTATTTAAATGAAAGAAAAAGGCCTTTTTAATAGACAGAGAAAGTTTTGATGCCTGTGCATGATTTTAACGCAAGTTCTGGCCAAATAGATTATGTCCGTAAAATGAACCTCATATGGTGTGACAGTACAATTTATTTTTTGAAACGGCAATAATTTGGACATAATTACAATGAAGAGGTCCACACTCAAACAGGAGGTTGCAGTTTCTTCTCTGGAGGGGTTTGGATGGTCAAAAGGTGAGCTCTGATTTTTTTACATTTTTGTTTAAAAGCTCTGTATCTCATATGATCACTAATGGTCAGTGTTTTGAGTCTTATGGTGTGACATGATTTACATAAAAATGAAATGTTTTTTTGCAAATTTCACTTATTAATTCCTAAAAAGCATTGCTGCTATGTGGCAACCCATATGCTAATTACAAGCTAGCTGTTTTTACTTATCCGATAGATTAGCTTAACTGAACAAAATGTCATATGGTGTGACACTTTGTCATATCAAGTGACAGTTTTTCCAAGTCACACCATATGATTTTATTGTCACACCATATTACAGACACCTTTTTGAAATGGTAAATAAACACATTTTCAAAACATTCTTTTTTTAAAAAAGGGTGATTATTAAATTACCTATATAATTAATGCATTTTTTATTTTTAAAATAAATCTAACCATCTTTAATCATGTTTGACATGCTTTGCAAATTAAAATATGCAGTTTTTTTTTATTTACATCAGCATAAATGACAAGTAAAGAGAGGACACGAAAATATAGGCAAAAACTTAATGCTGACCATGCAAGGAGAGAGGAGGTCCTGAGGGAAAGGAAATCATGCCAGTTTCCACATATCAGACACATACAATAGTTTAAAAGTCTAGCATGTCTAGTATAACTTCAACACAATACTAATGTCAAGATGGTGGGGTTAAAATCTGAATGTTATTTTTTTTACATTTTTATTATTATTATTATTTTATTTTATTTTATTTTTTACAAATCACTGTTCTATCACTGGCGCCACGGTGGCCTAGTGGGTAGCACAATCGCCTCACAGCAAGAAGGTCGCTGGTTCGAGCCCCGGCTGGGTCAGTTGGCATTTCTGTGTGGAGTTTGCATGTTCTCCCGTGGTTGCGTGGGTTTCCTCCGGGTGCTCCGGTTTCCCCCACAAGTCCAAAGACATGTGGTATAGGTGAATTGGGTAGGCTAAATTGTCCGTAGTGTGTGAGTGTGAATGTGTGTCTGTGTGTGTATGAATGTTTCCCAGAGATGGGTTGCGGCTGGAAGGGCATCCGCTGCGTAAAAAATATGCTGGATAAGTTGGCGGTTGATTCCGCTGTGGCGACCCCGGATTAATGAAGGGACTAAGCCAACAAGAAAATTAATTAATGAATGAATGTTCTATCACTATTTTTTCATTAACAGATATAAAGAAAAGAAACAGACAGGACAACTCAGTGTATTCAATGTGCACTCCCTTCCTCCTTCAAAACAAGAGAAAATCAGAGAGATGTGGAGAGAGGCACAAAGGAAATTCAGAAAGAGAAAAAAAGAAGTGAATGCCATTATGAACATGATCCCTACATCTCTTGAAGGATCACTGAATGAAGATCTGCTAAACCAACGCTATCTCACGGCAATTCGTAACTTTTTAATTAGTGGCTAATTCGTATGAATTTGTACGATGTAATTCGTACAATTCAGTACGATTTGCTCATCAACCAATGACGGTTGTGTTTAGGGGTGGGGGTTGGGTGCCACCCCTCCTTTTTTAAATTCGTACGAATTAGCCACTAAGCTGCCAAAACGTAAAAAACTTACGTTTTCTCGTGAGATCAGGCTGGCTAAACTCTCTCAGATTGACTGGCTAGCATTTAACATGGTCTGAAATGGTCATTTAAAATGGTCTTTCAGATAAAAACAGATTTTTTAAGATTAAAAGTGAATCTCTTAACACTACTGTTACTGTTTAACAATTTATACACTGATAAATTGTGGTGTATAGTGCCATTCATCATTTAGTGTGACACTATGTCATATGGTGTGACAAAAAGAATTGTGACAATAAAAATACTTCTTTTTAATTTGTGAACCATAAAAATGACAATTGATCAAAAAGAAAAGTATTAGCGACAATCACAAGCATTTTGCTTGTTTTATTACAAGGTTTGTTAAAATTAATCTAAAATATCTGTGAAGACTGTGGAGAAATGTCTTACTTTGCACAATTATGTAGAAAATTAAAGCAAAATCTGATGAATATGCACTTAAAATATATATACATCTTAAGATAGTAATGTAACAGATTTATGGTGAAGTTGGTTACTTAGAGAAAGTATAAATTTTCATTTTATACAGAATAATTCTAATGTCACACTATATGACAATTTTAGGCACAAATGTAGCAAATTGGTGAATATATCCTATTTCCAATACTAAAACTAAAAGACCACATATGTTTTTATAAATGTAAGAGTCAGTACAACACAGTGCAATTTTTGTAATGCTTAATTTTACAAGTAAATAAAAATGTAAAAAAATCTGGCTTATACGTCAACCACCCTGATACATTGTAACAGTTCAAACATGATGACGCGTTTGAAATTGTTACATAGTTACCTGATATTTAAAAGTATTGATACATTGTAACAGTTCAACAATGATGACACGTTTAAAATTGCTATATAGTTGCCTGACATTTAAAATTATTGATACATTGTAACAGTTTAAATGTAATGACACGTTTGAAATTGTAACATAGTGTCCTGATATTTAAAAGTATTGATACATTGTAACAGTTCAACCAAGATGACACGTTTGAAATTGTTACATAGTTTCCTGACATAAAAAAGATACATTGTAACAGTTCAACCATGATGATGCGTTTGAAATTGTTACATTGTTTCCTGACGTAAAAAAGATACATTGTAATAGTTCAACAATGATGTCGTGTTTGAAATTGCTATATAGATGCCTGACATTTAAAAGAATTGATACATTGTAACAGTTTAAACATAATGACACGTTTGAAATTGCTATATAGTTGCCTGATATTTAAAAGTATTGATACATTGTAACAGTTCAACCATAATGACATGTT
>CAIGQQ010004820.1:1782870-1805430 GCA_903798035.1 Danio albolineatus | reverse complement strand
TTGATACATTGTAACAGTTTAAACGTAATGACACGTTTGAAATTGTTGTATAGTTGCCTGATATTTAAAAGTATTGATACATTGTTACAGTTCAACCATGATGACACGTTTGAAATTGTTATATAGTTGCCTGATATTTAAAAAAATGATACATTGTAACAGTTCAACCATAATGACACGTTTGAAATTGCTATATAGTTGCCTGAAATTTAAAAGAATGGATACATTGTAACAGTTCAACCATGATGTCGTGTTAGAAATTGCTACATAGTTGCCTGACGTAAAAAAGATACATTGTAACAGTTCAACCATGATGTTGTGTTTGAAATTGCTATATAGTTGCCTGATTTTTAAAAGTATTGATACATTGTAACAGTTCAACCATGATGACGTGTTTGAAATTGCTATATAGTTGCCTGACATTTAAAAGAATTGATACATTGTAACAGTTTAAACGTAATGACACGTTTGAAATTGTTATATAGTTGCCTGATATTTAAAAGAATGGATACATTGTAACAGTTCAACCATGATGACGCGTTGTGCGTTTGAAATTGTTACAGTTTCCTGATGTAAAATGGATACATTGTAACAGTTTAACCATGATGACACGTTTGAAATCGTTACACAGTTTCCTGACATAAAAAAGATACATTGTCAAATTGCTGTATCAAGTTTATCCAGTGAATGTTTATATATATAAAAAAAAATGCTTCCTGAGAAGGATCCCCTTAGTACTTTTTGTGGATTTTTAAATTTATTTTTTAGATATAATTTGAATACAATCTCTTCCTCCAGCGATGCTAAAGCTTTAAAATCAATAACACTATGTGAATCTTACAGTATTTTCTCTTTTCTATAATACCCAGCGGACTGAATTCTATATAACCTTTTAAACATCACTGTGACCTTTCATTATTATAGATTTAAAGTGATGAAGTATTACCCCTGGCTTATTTTTTTGTTTCTTTTTGCTCCGTTCTGTTGTCTATTTTTCGTTGTTCTAGGTTTTATACCTTTTCTGTATATTTTTTGTAGTCTTGTTGAACTGTCCAATGAAAAAAAAGACACGTTAGGAATTGCTACTTAGTTTCCTGACGTAAAAAAGATACATTGTAACAGTTCAACCATGGTGACGCTTGTGTAATTGCTATATAGTTGCCTGATATTTAAAAGAATTGATACATTGTAACAGTTCAACCATGATGACGTGTTTTATATTGCTACATAGTTGCCTGACATTTAAAAGAATTGATACATTGTAACAGTTTAACCATGATGACACGTTTGAAATTGTAACATAGTGTCCTGACATGAAAAAGATACATTGTAACAGTTCAACCATCGATCAATACATCAATACATACTTGCCTGACGTTAAAAAAAGTAACAGTTCAACCATGATGACACGTTAGAAATGATTTGATTGACGCTTAACCCTTCTCTCAGAAATATAAAGATTCAGCATCTTTTTCAGAATGAAATTACCTCTATTCCTCATGTCATATTTCACTGGAATCATTTATTTCATGATATTCCTTGGAAGATTGTGGTCTTCACCCAACAAATTTTTAAATAAGGTTAAAGAGGTTTCCCTCAAATTGCTGCATCAAGTTTACCCAGTGAATGTTTATATAAAATATTGCTGCCTAAGAAGGATCCCCTTTGTACCTTTTGTGGAATAATAGATGAATCTGTAGATCAAATCTTTTGGGAATGTCCCATGTTAAGATGCCTCTCTTTCAGATAATTTTTCTTTGTTATACAAGGATGTTTTATTTGGTTTCAATCATGTTGATAAAGTAAAAGATAAGTATTTTACTAGCAAATTTTTTTATACACAAATGCAAATTTTTGTCTATAAAGCCCCCATTCTTATTTTTTTGTAAGGATTTAAAATATTATTTGAATACAATCTCTTCCTCCACCAATGCTAAAGCTTTAAAATCAATAACACTATGTGAATCTTACAGTATTTTCTCTTTTCTATAACACCCAGCAGACTGTGTTCTATATGACCTTTTATACAACACTGTGATTTTGCATTATTATAGATTTAAAGTGATCTATTGTAATTTATATTACCCCTGGCTTATTTTTTTGTTTCGCTTTTTGTTCCGTTCTGTTGTCTATTTTTTGTTGTTCTAGGTTTTATACCTTTTCTGTATATTTTTTTGTAGTCTTGTTGAACTTTCCAATGAAAAAAAGACACGTTAGAAATTGCTACTAAGTTTCCTGACGTAAAAAAGATACATTGTAACAGTTCAACCATGATGATGTGTTTGATATTGTTATATAGTTTCCGTTGTAAAAAAGACACATTGTAACAGTTCAACCATGATGACACATTAGAAATTATTACATAGTTGCCTGACATAAAAAGATACATTGTAACAGTTCAACCATGGTGACGTGTTTGAAATTGCTATATTGTTGCCTAATTTTTTAAATAATTGATACATTGTGACAGTTCAACCATGATGACACGTTTGAAATTGTTACATAGTCACCTGACGTAAAAAAGATACATTGTAACAGTTCAACCATGGCTACATAGTTGCCTGATGTAAAAAAAAAAAAAGTAACAGTTCAACCATGGTGACACGTTAGAAATTGCTACTTAGTTGCCTGACGTAAAAAAGATACATTGTAACAGTTTAAGTCATTAGAATTTGCTACATAGTTGTCTGATATTAAGAGTAAATGATACATTGTAGCAGTTCAACTCTGATAATGCATTAGAAATTGGTACTTAGTTGCCTGACACAAAAGGATATAATGTAATAGTTCAACCATGATGACGCGTTTGAAATTGCTATATAGTTGCCTGACATTTAAAAAAACTGATACGTTGTAACCAAGCGGCAACCTCCCGCTCTCCCTCGGGAAGCCAATACGGACGTAACTAAAACTGCAATTCATCAAAATTCCGCTAGTCCTGGCTTCATAATAGAGCAAATCTCTAATGAGCCCACTGTTAAAATGGCCAACTTTACAGCAGAAAAAAAGGTGTTTACAGCCTGGTACAAAGAACGATTTTGGTTCATATAGCTTATATTACCCTTCATGATAACTGTGAGGGGGGTGAATTTTTTTATAACTCTTCCGTTTCCTTTATTTTAAGCTAAATTAAGCTTGCATAATTAAGGGCGTGGCCACTTGAGTGACAGCTAGTCCTGCTGGTCGCGGTCACGTCACCTCAGCTGATTCTGGCTGATTAGCCGCTGATCTCGGCAGATTCATCGTATTTTCATCTAAAGCCTGTCTTTGTGAAAACAAGGCCTGTAAATAGTGTTTTTATCTGCTTCCGGACGTGTGTTGACCTGTTCTGAGGCTCTTCTCATGGTCATTTAGTGTTGATCGGGACTGTTGTTTGTTTCTCCATCAGGTTTAATTGCAGTTCTCCTAAGGCTGATGTATTGACAGTCTCTCTACTCTGTACTGCATTAGTCAGATGTTATTATGGGATGCGAATGCACCGTCAGTAACTCCAGACATGCGCTATTTCTTCCCCACAGATCAAACCGGCACAGCGCTGTCATGTCATGCGTGCTTTTAAAACACACCAAATGTCTGAAACACCACAGAGTGCTGTTTGTTGTGTAAATCCAGGTTTATGTTGTTGTGTGTAGATTCTGACAGTATGATAACCTTGGTTATAAATATCACGGTTTCACGGTATGACAGTATTGTGTTTATTGCTCTAAAATATATTCTTTTTTAATGTCTGGGTTAAAAAACAGAACTTTTTTCCCCGTTGAATACGATATATTTTATTTTGAGATACAAGAGAGAGAGAAAGAAAGAAAAAAATAATAATAATAAAGACCATGAAATAAACTTGAGGGTAAGACATTTAAGAATGAATTACAGTGTATAAATTAAAGTCATTACAAAATGAAATAGTCCTGTTTGCTTTCTTATTTTCAGATAATGAATTAAAATTTAAATAATACTAAATTGTGGGCGCCACGGTGGCGCGTGAGTAGCACGTTCGCCTCACAGCAAGAAGGTCGCTGGTTCGATCCCCGGTTGGGGCAGGTCCCGGTTGGGCCAGTTGGCATTTCTGTGTGGAGTTTGCATGTTCTCCCCGTGGTTGCGTGGGTTTCCTCCGGGTGCTCCGGTTTCCCCCACAGTCCAAAGACATGCGGTACAGGTGAATTGGGTAAGCTAAATTGTCCATAGTGTATGTGTGCGAATGGGAATGTATGGATGTGTTTCCCAGAGATGGGTTGTGGCTGGAAGGGCATCCGCTGCGTAAAACAAATGCCGGATAAGTTGGCGGTTAATTCCGCTGTGGCGACCCCGGATTAATAAAGGGACTAAGCCGAAAAGAAAATGAATGAATGAATGATAATACTAAATTCTTGCAAAAAAAAAACAAACAAACAGGAAAATATGGTTTGGTATTTAGTAAATTTGCATTTGTGGATATGAACATTTAGAAACATTTAAAGTATTTTGGAGCAGTAAACATGTCAGGCTAAATAATTCAAATGAAAAAGTTTACATATAGGCCTGTAGTGTCTAATATGAATATAGTCAAGCTATTCAGAGATATTGCCAGATAATCACTTTACCTCTACCATACTTTTAACAGACTTAGATCATTTGTGATTCTGGCTGTCATCCTTTCTTGCATTGTCTTGAGCCTTCACATTGCCAATTATATACTATATTGTTAGTAGCCTGGATTGGTCACAGTCATTCTGCTACATCATATCGCTTTTTTACAGGATGTAAATTGCTCTGACGTATGACGTTTTGTCATTTTACAATGTTCAGTTCTAATTCTGGAGTTATTTTGGTGAAAGTAACTAAAAAAAGTCATGTAACATATTACAATTTTGAGACTAATATTGTAAGGTAAGGAATTACATTTAAATAACTGTAACAAGTAATCTGTAATGTATTACAGCTTTGAAGTAACTTGCACAACACTGTTGGTCACGCGTTCAACAGGAAGGGCTGTGATTGGCTGTAACGCTCTGGTGCTTTTCACCGATGATAAACACTGATAAACGGCAACGGCGATCACAGCTGATCCGCGATAGACGTGGAGGAGAAAACTCTGCAGACACGCACTCGTGTCTGTATCCAGAAGTATCGCTGTAACCGCCGAGAGGAGAGGAGAAGTGACACCAGCAGGTCAGATGGGCCAGAGAGAGAGTAAAGGAGTACTTTCATTTCCTCAATGGCAGTGAAATAGGGGCTTCTGTTGTAAGTGTCAGTGAAACACAAGTCCAGCAAACACACACGCTGGGAAATTGTGCACAGTTTCTGAGATTTTAAGTAGTTTGAGCATTGTAAATTCTCGCTCTCGCCTCCCTCGCCATAGTAAGCTACGGAGACATAGCGTGAATGAGATAAATGACATCAGTGCATAATAACCGGTTATGATCTATTACTGAACCGATACCGAATTGTTCGCGTCTGCATCGCGGTGCACCGAAGAAACAATTAATTTTGACACCCCTAATCTATCGACTCAACCCTAATTTAGAGTATACAAAAGTGCAATTTCTACTTTTCCTTTTTGAACATTTCTATGAATGTAAATGAACGCTTAACCCTAGCCCATGTAGCAGCAGTCCTCTTGCACCGTATATGTGTGTGTTTGACGACACACCTGAACATACCTGCAAATAAAAAGTAAACAAATCCGAACAATAGTACATAAATGACATATAACAGAAGAATAAATGTGCAAACAGACAAAAATAATTAAATAAAATAATAGTAAACAGCAATTAAATAAATATAATAGGAGCAAAATAATATATTTTTAACATTTTGTGTGTGAAATTATTCTTTCCAGCAGACCATGTTGAAACGTTTTTTATTGATATAGCTGAAGTCAAATTTATTATAGGAATATAGGAAATACTGTGAAAAATTCCTTCAATATCACTTGAGAAATATTTGAAAAAGAATAAATATTGAAGAGGAGGGTGAATAATGTTGCCCTCAGCTGCATATCCTGAGTTACAGTTGATCTCCAGTGTGTATTCTGTGCCGGGAAATAATAGGACGGTGTTATTTTGTCCTGAGAGCCGAGTGCTAATGAAGTTTCATTCTACACAGCATTGAGAATATTTTACAGGACAGAGACATGCGTGTGTGTGTGTCTGTGTGTGTGTGTGTGTGTGTGTGAATGATTGTCCCGGCCTCACCTTTTTCACAGGCCATGTTTTCTCTGTCATTCACACAATACACTGATTCCTCCGAACACACATCTGGAATTCAGTCTTCAGCTGATTGAAAGCAGATGCTGCGTCACATTTATATCTCTGACTGCTTTAGGGAGGCACGATACTGGGAAAATATGTGTGATATTTCTTTTGAGTATTGCCATAGCGATATATCTCGCACTATAATATATCCCCTAGAGAAAAGAAAAGATACTTTTTAGATATGTTGTGCACCTCTCTGTGATATGAATATTGCATTTACCTTTATTTCGATGACAATCATTTAGCGTTTAATTTTCCAGCCCTAATTCCAACATATAATGCCATTACTCTTCGGTGATTCCAAATACTTCCCAGAATTTTCATTTCAGTGCATCCCTAAAAAAAATGTATTTATTGCAGCTCTCTGTGATATGAATATTGCATACACCATTATCGTGATAACGATAACTTTACAATATATAGTGCAGCCCTAATGCTGACATACAACTCAATTGTGCAGCCCTAATGCTGACATTCAATTCACCTTTATTTCTATAGCGCTTTTACAATGTAGATTGTGTCAAAGCAGCTTCACATGGATTGTAGTAAATTGAAGTGGGGTTTATTTATAAACTAATTTCGAGAGGATCACGTGCTTATGATTGAACACAGCTGGTACCACATCAGCTCCGCATATTGCACCAATCAGACGAATCCTGACACTATAAATTATCAGAGCTTTCTACTCCAGTCATCTTCGTCTTGAAGAATCCCCCCTTCCACCCCAACTCCTCCCCTTCTCTGATAGGGCGGCACGGCGGCCCAGTGGTTAGCACTGTTGCCTCACAGCAAGAACACCGCTGGTTCGGCCTCTCCCGAGCTAGTCGGTGTTTCTGTGTGAAGTTTGCATGTTCTCCCCGTGTTCGCGTGGGTTTAACCCGGGTTCTCCGGTTTCCTCCTACCGTCCAAAAAACATACTACATAAGTTAATTGACTACTTTTAAATAACATCTTAAAGCAACTCTAGTCAGATATACCTCAGCACGTTCACAAGCGGGGGGAGTTCTCGAGACTTACCTGAGCTCAAACTCTCCTCTTGCCCTTTAAACGGGAGGGAGCCCCAGTCTTGAGGATATTCTGAGCTCAGGGCTCTTTCCCGGGACAACATGCCAAATACGCTTTTTTATATATTATACGATATTTTATTGCAAAACAAAACCTGTCTGACTTAAACAATTACAGCAAAACATCACAAAACAGACATTTTCTTTCTCCAATATTAAATTTTTGTGACAAGGCAGCACTAGCCTGATCGGGCCAGTAACGATTCTGTCTACTGTCCCAAGCATCTCTCACACTGGGCCATCGGGCAGTAAAAAAATATTCTTGCAGCATTTTAGCTGATTGCACAACCTCTCTATCTCCATCGGAGGTGTCAGTGTCAGTATGGTTAAAAAACACTATAGTATTTACCATAAATGACTAAAGGATATTCTCATGTGGGTGCCTGACAACTGAAATAGATCTCGTAGCAGATATTGAAGCCTCTTTTAATTTTTTTGTTAATGTTTATTATTATTTATTTATTTGGGATATGCGTTTTCACATTCTGATTCCAATGCCTATTAAATTGTTAAAATGACTATAATTAAATTCAGTATTCTTAAGAATAAAATATGATGCATTTGTCTGGAAGAGTGTACTTGCATATGATGATATTATATTGTTTTTCTGGCATTATATAATGAGCGGTTTAAAATGGTCTTAAAATGACAATAATATCGCTTATCGCGATATATTTTGGTGCAATATATCGTACAACAGGCACGTGCAGAGGGGGTGGCTTTGGGTGCTTGAGCCCCTGCCCCTTTTTCTCCTGGAGAGAAAGTGCCCTTTTTCCTGGGGATAATAATTATTTTTTAAATGCTAATAATAATGTAATATATGTGTATAAATAAATGTGTCTTCTATTTAGGGACAACTTTCCCAGTTAAGCAATAAAAAAACTAAATTTTAAAGTGTATCTTGGTTTTAGTCTACCCGCTCCAAGCGAGCCTCGAACCAACAATTTGGAAAGTGAAACCACTTGGGAGGCAAATGCCCTAATGAGGGCGCTATTAACATTGTCGCTCTGCCCTTAAAAGTAAGGGGTCAGTGGAGTAACGTATTCCAACGCCTGCATCCGCACTACACACGGACTGCATCTGAGCCATACAGTAGCTTACAGTTTGGCCCATACACACACTGCAGACGGATTGTGCGTAAAACAGGTGTTACTAGCTGACCTCCATAACGGCTGCATGCTATGATCGACTGAACCGCCGTTGTAAAATCATCCGTCATTCATCTATATGGAGGTGAGTAACGGTTAACAAAAGACTACCTGAGGCTCAAATTCAACATCAGCTATTTATCCAAAAGTTAATAAGAAAATAGGCTATTTTGTCTTGCTAACATCCTCCATGTAATAAGTTAGCTAAAGTTTAGCCTAGGCAATATCACAGGCATACAGGCTATTAGCTGAGGCTAATGTAATGGAGAAATGACAGCTGGATAGTGAATATATTCCCCTCTCGTTTTTGCAGTGATTTATTCAGAATATATCATGTTAATTGAAGATATAAAAACATGTACATGTAGGCTAGCTATGGAAGTCAGGGGTTATCAGTGTCCTACAATATTCACAATATTTTATTAATTTGTTCAACAGAAAAAAAACTCAAACAAAAATAATATATTGAAGAGGGATAGTTCACCCAAAAATGAACATTTACTCACCCTCAAGTGATTCCAAATCTTTGTTTCTTTATTTTGTTCAACACTAAAAAATTACAGATCATAGCAGATATTTTAAAGACAGCTGTAAACCTGAAATCATTGACTTCCAGAGCAGGAAAAACAAACACCATGAAAATCAATGGTTACAGGTTTCATGCTTTCTTCAAAATATTACTTTGTTCAACATAGGTTTGAAACAAGTACAAGATGACTAAATGATGACAGAATTTTCAGTTTTGAATGAACTGTCCTTTTAAGGATGCATGGTGAATTTAGGGTGAAATATCCTTTAATATGTTTTATTTATTAAAGTACAATTATTTAATAAAAAGTGCCCTTTTTTCCATTTGAGCCCCTGCCTCTTAAAAGGTCTCTGCACGTCCCTGTCGTACAACAAAAAATAGATATTGTGACAGGCGTATTCCTAATAGAAATATTTATCAAGACTCTCTGCGATTATGAGTATTGCAAGTACCATACAACAATACTGTTTGATGTATTATGCAGTCCTATTCCTCATCATATTCTGCTGTAATATGTGTAATTTTCTAGCGTGTCCTTCTCAGTTCCTCCATGTTTTGTGTATATTTCTGCCCCTGTGTGTTTGTGTTCTGCTGGGAGATGCTCAGCCGGTGCAGTTAAGTGAAAGAATGCCAAGAATCTGCAGCCGACGGGACTTTGGGCCTCTTGCAGCACAGCTTAATGTCTCGAACGTGTGTTTGAGTTCATTCACTGCTGGATTGTTTTGACTGGAATGGTTATGATTGTGAAGTTTCTTCTGCTCTGCAAGGATGCATTTATGTGATTAGAAAAACTGTAAAAATACTCCCTGTTAGGCCTGTCACAATGATCACGGTGGCGTAGTGAGTAGCACCTTCGCCTCACAGCAAGAAGGTCGCTGGTTCGAGCCTCAGCTGGGTCAGTTGGCATTTCAGTGTGGAGTTTGCATGTTCTGCTTGTGGTCGTGTGGGTTTCCACTGGGTGCTCCGGTTTCATGTCCAAAGACGTGGTATACTGTAAGTGAATTGGGTAGGCTAAATTGTCCATAGTGTATGAGTGTGAATGAGTGTGTGTGGATGTTTCCCAGTGATGGGTTGAAGCTGGAAGGGCATCCGCTGCATAAAAACATATGCTGGATATATTGGCGGTTCATTCCACTGTGGCGACCCTGGATTAATAAAGGGACTAAGCCGAAAATAAAATAAATGAATGGACTTATGGCACAACACACGGACATGATCTCAATCATTTTTGATGATGCAGTACATATCGCCATACATAATTCTAGCTACGTTTTTAGCTGATTGTGCAAAATCTCTATCTCTATTAGAGGTGTCAGTGTCAGTATAGTTAAAAACACTGTAGTATTTACTATAAATTACTATAGTTTATTTTCATGTGGGTCTCTGAAGACCAGAATAGATCTGGCAGCAGATCTGGCAGCCTCTGTTACCTTGCACTTTTTTAAAAAAAAACCTTTTTATTTAAGATTTTTCAAAATATTTTTTACAGAACAGCCCCTTCCCCAACAATGTAATCCCTTAACATAAAACATAAAAAATAATGAAATTATAATGAAAAATAATAATAATAAAAAAATAATAATAATAATAGGCGCCACGGTGAGTAGCACGTTCGCCTCACAGCAAGAAGGTCGCTGGTTCGATTCCCGGCTGGGCCAGTTGGCATTTCTGTGTGGAGTTTGCATGTTCTCCCTGTGGTTGCGGGGGTTTCCTCCGGGTGCTCCGGTTTCCCCCACAGTCCAAAGACATGCGGTACAGGTGAATTGGGTAAGCTAAATTGTCCGTAGTGTATGAGTGTGAATGAGAATGTATGGATGTGTTTCCCAGAGATGGGTTGTGGCTGGAAGGGCATCCGCTGCGTAAAACAAATGCTGGATAAGTTGGCGGTTCATTCCGCTGTGGCAACCCTGGATTAATAAAGGGACTAAGCCGAAAAGAAAATGAATGAATGAATGAATAATAATAATAAAAAAAAATTTAAAAAGGGGAGATACTGCCATCATAATTACTTTTCAGGGGAGGGATACATTTATGCATCAAGTTACATTGTACCTCAAATTACAGTAGTGATTGGTTAAGTAACCTTTAAATATACATATCTAAATATGTCGTAATACTTTTCCACCTTTTCAGGAAAATATCAGTCTTCATTTGTAGACATGCAATCATTTTTTCCATTATATAGACCTGTTTTAGTCTCTGGATCCACTGAGCCACCTTCGGAGAACCTTCTTCCATCCAATGTACTGTTATCATTTTTTTTTGCAACCAGTAATAATATCCTTTGGACAAATCTTGTTTTATCATTAAACATTTCTTTGGGCAGTGCTCCCAACAAACACATAACTGGATCAAGGGGTATTTCTATATCTAATATCTTATACCTTGCACTTTTTTATTAACATATATTATTATTTATTTATGAAATGCGTTTTCACATTCTGACTCCAATGAATGTTTATTAAACTGATAAAATGACTGTAATTAAATGTAATATTCATAAGATGTGTTCTTTAGAAGAGTGTCATGCATTTAGGGATGAAATGATTAACCGATTTCGCTATTAACCGCGCTTTAATTTCATTATTTCAACAAAATGCCAAAACAATCTGAATTTGAGTTGTCATTCATTCATAATGTTATGTATTGTGGTGGTGCAAAGAGGGAGAAACGCACACACGCTGGAAGTCAGGTGAAACAAGCCCCCGAGGGGTGGTTTATTTCCAGTGCTCGGGTGTGTATGTGTCTGGGTAATCTTCACTCGGTGCTTTCTCCGTTCCAGGTGCGAGTTGTGCTCTGTGGTGATGCGATCCGTGCAGGTGAAGTGGTAGCCACTCGAGTCTGTGAGGCATAAGAGAGATAGCGTTAGTATAATGGAGCCTTCTAGTTTCCAATCAAGCTCCTCGAGATTCTCCACTGGTCTCCTTATATTAGAAGTCAATATTCCCAACACTCACCTATCTTTACAGATGGTTCAAAGGTAGAAAATGGCGTAGCAGCAGCAATGGTAACTGGGCAACAACATTATGGAATCAGCCTGCCTAAAGAATGCACAATATTCACAGCTGAAGCCTGTGACTTACTTTTAGCATTGGAATATATAGAAAATGTCCAACAAAAGAAATCTATCATTTTCACAGACTCCAAATCATCCTTTGATTGATAATATTTTAACTAAAGTTCATCAATTACAAAATCAGTTTTATCACGTCATTTTTTGCTGGATTCCAGGACATGTCGGACTTTCAGGAAATGAGCGAGCTGACACAGCTGCCAAAGATGCTTTAAAGCAAGCGGTGATCAAATGCCAAATTCCTCCATCAGAGATGAGACCTTTTATAAATGTTTACATTTTAAACAAGTGGCAAGAAGAGTGGAATACACTGGAAAATAATAAACTATATGAAATCCAACCTGAAATCTCACACAGAATTTTAAGACATTTTAAGACGAGATTTGATCAAGTGGTTTTTACTAGATGTCGTATTGGACACACAAGACTAACACATGGTTATTTGCTCCAAGGTGAAAACCCTACGCAGTGTTTGTACTGCACAATTCCGCTATATAAAACACATTTTACTGGACTGTCCTGCTTTTAATGACTCCAGAAGACTTTTTTATGAAATGAACTCTCTTAAGGACATTTTTAACAAAGTGACACCAGAAAAGATTTTAAAATTTTTATCATGTATTAACACAAAAAATCTTATTTAATTTATGTATTCATTTGGTTGTAGATTTTTAATTGTATATCTATTATTGAAATGTTTATGCCATGAAAATAGCCTTGGTTGCTGACATGGCATTAAATTAAATAAAATGAAAATGAACTGGTCTCCTTATATCCACTTCTCCTGATGAGCTGCAACGATGGCTGATTGGGCATAAGGTGGACGCAGCTGTTGGGCATCAGGGACCATGGCGACGTTGTATCGGATGACTCTCCACAATATATATACTCTTTTATATATATATGAGTGGTCACTAACTTCTTTTGCTGTATAATAGTGGAACTTGATGGTATTGTGAAGCCAAGAACCCAATTTGTTTATGGATCTTGTGGTAAATTATAATATATATGAACAAATAGCTTGTAAAACTACTGTATTTGCATGGCAGACCAGAAGCTTTGCACAGTCAAACGGCAAAAGCTTAAAATACCCTTTATTGATGTTGCTGCCAGGTTTAAATAACTGCTCCTTAATGTTCATGTAGGTTTTGGTTCTGCTGTTTCTTGTTCTGCTCATGCCAGGTTTGTTTTTGAGTGTCATTTCTCTTTCTTCTGATTGGCCGCTGATGCAAGTCTGTAATCCAATAGAGACTGAGCTAATGAAGTTATAGGCAGGAAGAGGAAGCATGTTTATCAGGACACAGGACCAGTTTTATGACACACACACACACACACACACACACACACACACACACATACACACACACACACAGTGATGGACATATCTTTATTTGAAGTTGTTGCTTGCATCATGAATTTCTGAAAAGAAAATAAACACATTGGTTTTTTCTTTTTATTATCATTCATTAGTGTTTGTAGCATTGTCTGTTAAACTTTAACCTCTCTATCAAACAAACAAGCCCAGAAACAAAATAACATGACGGAGAAACACAAATAGGATTACAACAAAAAAAGTCACAATTCTCACAACACAGGAAGCACAATCACAAATAACACGTAGCAACGGAATAGTTTTAGAATATTACAACAAACGCAACAACAACACGCCAAACTCGCTCTCCCGACCCGCGCCCGTTTTCCTCATTTTAAAGTACGCCCAGGGTCACTCCAACCAATCCCAGGGTCATCGCTGGCATAATTAGGGCGGGGTCTGAAGATGAAAAGGAGAGAGAGAGAGATGAACACACGCACATGCACATACACACACAAGCACATATACTTGCGAACGCAACAATTCTCATGTGATTATTTTATTACATTTTTTTTTATTTATTTAAAGGTGCTGTAAGCAATACACTGATTTTGTTGTGCTTTGAAATACAACATTTACATGTATTTGTAAAAAAAAAGCCACTTTGTACAATGCAGTGATGTTATGTAGTTTCAAAATACAACATATTAACATTTTAATGTAGAAAAAGCCAACGTGGGTATCTTAAGGAGCAAAAAACAGCATATGAGCTCTTGTATTGCTGTTGTGTCATTATCACTTCAGTATATTGCAAGTCATCTCTGGCCCCTCGTTTGGGATGCTCTTCATGAACTGGACCCCTTGACAAACTAATTAAATAGCCCTGTTGTACACAGATCTACCAACAACTTATGGCTTTATTTCAGTGGCATATGTCGTGAGCGCAGTATTACCGGGTGAGATCGCAAATAAACGCTACTGAAGTGTGATTTAGTGCGTTTATGTAACGCGTATGTCTACAACGTTTATAAGATTTGCTGGGAATATTTACGAATGTCTCCAATAGACCTACAGAGCGGCATTGATGTGTCCTAAAGTAAAGTGAAGCGGCTATAAACTCCAGCAAGAGAAAGTCATTGTATGCAGAACCACAGACCTTTATTTATAAAGTATATTTATGGAAACTGTTCATCATAACTGAAAGCTGCACCTGTATGCTGGCCTTGTGCATCGCGCAGCCCTGTCTGTCAGTCAAAATGTTACCTTAAAGGGTTAAACAAATGACACACAGCACTACTACGGTTACAGAAAAGTTCCTGCTGTTATAATTCACCTTTTAATACGTTTTGGTGCGATTGTAACCCGCTATTAAAAAAAAAAAAAACAACGACAGATGACTGAATGTTTTGAATGAGAAGCAGTAATGTAGCCCTGACGGGATGAAATTTGGTGTGGCGCCCCGTCATGTAAGAATGAATGTAGCGGAAGCACTGCACTATATACTGTATGGCGATACAACGATTTTTCTGAAAAAGTGGATCTTGCAGTAATTTTGATCATCCACGATCAAATATCGTATTATTGCACAGCCCTACTTTCAATCATTCTCCATTCATTCACAATTCAAACTGCGTGTCTTGTTCATAACAACACGAAAAACTTTCTCCAAGGCTAATTGTTCCTGTTAATATAGGTCATCAGTGGAGAAATGCATTTAGTTTTGCACTAAATCACTTAATTTTGACCTGCAACATGGAGATCATTGCTGTTTCTAATCATGTTGCGCTGTGTCTGTTAGATCAGCAGATCGCATTCACAACACTGGAGTGGAGAGGGTTACCTGCTCTTCTGTGTGTGGTTGTGTGTACTCCATTATCCATTGTGTACCTCTGTGTATGTATGTGTGTGTTTGTCTTATTACTAAATTCAGATAAAACTGAGGTCTTGCTTATCGGTCCCAAAAACCTCACACGCAAAAACCTAGAACACTGTCTAACCCTTGATGGATTCTTAGTTCAGTCCTCATCTTCAGTCAAAAATTTGGGGGTGATTTTTGACAGCAGCCTGTCATTTGCAGGCCAGATTTCAAGCATCTGTAAAACTGCTTTTTTTCATCTTCAAAATGTTGCCAAACTTCGACATATGCTTTCAATGTCTGATGCGGAAAAGCTCATTCATGCTTTCATGACCTCTCGATTAGATTATTGTAATGTTACTAGGCAGCTGCCCTGTTGGCCCATACCTGTCAACCCTCCCGTATTTCCCGGGATTCTCCCGTATTTTACAGTTCTATCCCGCTATCATCCCGTAAATGTATTTTCCCGTATTTCTCCCGTATTTTCAGTCGTTCTCCGACGGGTGTCAATAAACATTAAAGAGCCGATCCTCCCTATACGCAACCCATACCGCAGAACCACCAGGGGCCGCCCTTGCTCCTAAATCTGTTGGAATCTGTCTGTGCTTTCGTTTTATTTTGGCATGAAACACTCTGAAATAAACATAAAAACGGCGGGATTCCCTTTCCTTTTCATTGCAGGTGCCGTCGCTCCTCCTATACAATCCTCAAAACAGTCATAAAGTGGTGCGTGACTTTCAGCTGACGCGTCCGTAGTGATAAACAGACGCTGTTTCCCAAACGGGTTCTGTACACTCGATTAGAAACAGAACGAAAGTGGATACTGGGTTTTGTGTTTGTGTTTGAACAGACATATACACATAATTAATAATAATAACATCTAAAGATGTCGATCTTGATGAGTTTTTTTATTTTCAAACACAAATAATTTTGTCCTAAATGAGCATAAAACTTTAGGAAAGCAATCGAATGTTTTCATTATAACGACATATGTAAACTTTTATTTATAACAGTGACACCTCTGTTATTTAATGTAATCAAACAAAAAATCTAAAGGGGGGTGATACCTTATTTTAACATCCCAATGTTGACAGGTATGTGTTGGCCTAATTAAACTTCAGCTAGTTCAGCATGCAGCTGCTGGAGTGCTTTCTAGAACACAGAAATATGATCATATTACTCCAGTTCTTTCAGCATTGCATTGGCTCCCTATTAAATATTGTATAAATTTTAAAATCTAACTGACTACCTACAAAGCCCTGAACGGCTTATCTCCCCAGTATTTGCGGGAGCTCCTGGTTTATTATAGCCCATCACGTCCTCTACGCTCAATTAATTCTGGACAATTGATTATTCCCAGAATATCAAAATCAACTGTAGGCGATAGGTCTTTCTCTTATCTGGCACCTAAACTCTGGAACAGCCTTCCTAGCACAGTTCGGGAAGCAGACATGTAATGCATGTGAAGCTGCTTTGACACAATCTACATTGTAAAAGCGCTATACAAATAAAGGTGAATTGAATTGTGAGTGTGTGTGTGTATCTCTGTACATTATGTTTGTGAATGTGTGTTAGTATTTGTGTGTGTGTGCATCTGTATCTCCCCATGTATTTGTGTCTGTGTGTGTCTATCTGTTTTTGCATGCTTGTGTGTTAATGTGTGTGCATCTGTGTGTCTCCCTCTCTTGTTCTCTTTCTGTGTGTGTGTGTGTATCTGTATCTGTGTGCATGTGTTTGTGAGTGTCTCTCATGTTGTTGTAGTTGTAGTGTCAGCAGTGTGTGTTCCAGTAAGGCAGCAGGTTTGTGTTATGACGGTGTTTCTTGTCTTCTGACCCCTGAAGAATGCAGAGTTCAACGTGTTTCATGTGCAGAATGAGGCAGCGCTGAGTGTTTGCACGGCTCAGATTTCACCATCAGGAAAATATCCAAGATCTTGTCAAAATATGTTCAATCTGGATGCTGTTTCCAGTCAGAAACTCGTGATTACCAGCAGATATGTTTCACCGCTTGATGATTTATTGGAGAAATTCAAGAGTTCACACTTGGATAATGCTCGAGTATGATAGCAGGTTTGGCATGCTGTCAGTGGCCTCACAGCAGGAAGGTCACTGGTTCGAGTCCCAGCTGGGTCAGTTGGCATTTCTGTGTGGAGTTTGCATGTTCTCCCCGTGTTGAGTTTTGTCTGGGTGCTCTGGTTTCCCCCACAGTCCAAACACATGCGCTATAGGGGAATTGAGTAAGCTTAATTGTCCGTAGTTTATGAGTGAGTGTGAGTTTTTGGACTTTAAATAATTTTACATTTTGAGTTGATTTAGGCTAGTTATTGTACTTGTATAACTTTTAGTGCTTTATTTATATATTATTGTGTTACGTTATATCTTCTAAAATTTGACATTTTATGGTTTCATCAATTGTATTGTAGTGTTTATTAATTTACATTTCATAATTGTTTTGTAACCTATTTTTTTTCCAATTTTTTCTCTAAAAACTAAAAACGCATCAAATTATACATCATAAAATGTAAAAACGTGAAATTTAAATCGTTTTTTGTAAAAAAAAAAATCATTTTTATATTTTATACACCAATTCAAATTTATTTTAATTTTAAATATTTTTTCATAATTTTTGCATTTATGAATTTTGTATATTTAATTTTACCCATACTCTTATATATTAAAAGTGAAAACTAAAATCACATTAAATCATACATTATAAAATGTAAAAGAATATTTTAATAGATTTTTTGTTTAATTAAATGTAATTGTTTTATATAAATTTTTAATATTCTGATTTTTCAAACAAAATATTTTAAGTGTTTTGTATATTTATTTTACTAATTTATATATTTTATATGAAAAAACTAAAACTCATTAAATCATACATTAATAATTTTAAAAAATGTTAATAGATTTTTTTGTTTAAGTATTTGTAACATTTTATATGTTATTTATTTATTTATTTTTATGTTTTTTTATATTCTTTTAATTTTGAATAATTATTTTTCATAATTTTTCTTTTATGTGTTTTATATATTTCATTTTACTCATATCTTTATATATTTAATATGAAGCAAGTAAAAACTCAATAAATTATACATCATAAAATGTAAAAAAATATATAGATTTTTTTTATTAAAAACAATTAGTTTAAGTTTATAACATTTTATACACATTTTAAATATTTTTTCATCATATGTTTCATGCATTTATAAAAATACTTTAGATTTTTTTATATATTATTTTTATTATTTATGTATTTATTTATATATATATATATATATATATATATATATATATATATATATATATAGGCGACTTAGTGGCTCAGTGGTTAGCACAGTGGCGTTACAGCAAGAAGGTCGCTGGTTTGAGCCCCGGCTGGGTCAGTTGGCATTTCTGTGTGGAGTTTGCATGTTCTCCCTGTGGTTGTGTGGGTTTCCTCTGGGTGCTCCGGTTTCCCCCACAGTCCAAAGACATGCGCTATAGGGGAGTTGATGAACTAAATTGGGCGTAGTGTATGAGTGTGTATGGGTGTTTCCCAGTACTGGGTTGCAGCTGGAAGGGCATCCGCTGTGTAAAGCATTAGTTTTGGCTCAGCCCCTATTTTAATCTGGGGTCGCCACAGCGGAATGAACCGCCAACTTCTCCAGCATATGTTTTATGCAGCAGATGCCTTTCCAAACCACGTGATCGCAGGGAGAACATGCAAACTCCACACAGAAATGCCAACTGACCTATCCGAGGCTTGAACCAGCGATCTTGCTGTGAGGCGACAGCGCTACCCACTGAGCCACTAAGTCACCCATATATGTTTAATATGACACCGAGTTATGTGCTTTTTCTCTCTGTCTCCCCCTAGCTGTAGTTTCCGAGAGTGAAATGAATGGATGAGTAATGTGCTGTTTCTCTCTGTCTCCCCCTAGCTGCAGTCTCTGGGAGTGAGCCCAGCCAGCATCAGCTTCAGCTGCCTGACGATGGAGTCTGACCGCTTCATCTGCATCCGAGAAAAAGTGGGCGAGCAGAACCAGGTAATAATAATCGACATGAGTGACCCGAGCAACCCGATCCGCCGGCCCATCACCGCAGACAGCGCCATCATGAACCCGGCAAGCAGAGTCATCGCACTCAAAGGTACCACGCTCGGATGATGCTTAATGTTTACTAATGTGCTTCTGAATAATGCTAACTCTCCCTTTAACCACTAAACTGCTCTCGCTCTGCGCTGGTTGAAGACGGTGAGTTTACCAGAGCACACTGAATGATGCATGTCATTAGCTGTTTCCATCTACCCATTTTTATGCACATTTTGGATTATGCTTAACGGCAGTTTTGAAGATGTGCATGAAGTACTTATGCGCACACAACTGAGTAGGATCAACTTCATCTGATGACAAATAATGTGTAAAACTACGATGAAAACACATTTGTGAACCATTACTGTGCTTTTGCAACCCTAATTTTAAGGCCAGGTGGAAGGAAATAGAAAATGCCACCCCAAATAGACCCCCAATTCAAGCCATAATGGCTGATGACAATTTGGTGAAAACCTATGAAAAAGAAATTAAAGAGCTCCTATTATACATTAAAAAGGGTCATGTTTTGGTTTTGGGGGTCTCCAACAGCAGGCTGATATGCATGCATGGTCAAAAAACACTTTCATTGTCTTATAATGCATTTATTTTCACCTCATTATCCCAGCGACTCCTATATGAATCGTTCAGCGATTCATTTGTTCCAAAACCCCTCCTTAGCGCGATGCTAAACTGCACTGATTGGACCAATGACCCAGTCTGTTGCGATTGATCGACATCATTCAGCGCAAGAGAATGCCCATCACAGCTTATCAATATTGAAGTAGTCAGAGTGCAGAGTGTGTGCGTGAGCATATCTGCCAACACTCGTTTTCCCCAGGAGTCGCCCGTATTTCAGACACCTCACCCCTGAAACTAACCCCCCGGTCTCCCAGCATATCACTCTATTCTTAACCAGAAGTAAAAACAGCAACACACATGCAGTATTAGTGCACACAGCGGCAAAAGCTGAACCATTATGAAACAGGACCGCCGCATGTGTGTAGGAGAGCTGATGTAGCCATAGCAACAACAAACAGCAGAGGACCACGAGCTCACAAACGCATTTTAATCCGTAAACAAAGCGGCACGCGACGCGTTTACAATGTGCTTTTAGACGCGATATGAGAATACAAGTTAACCAGATACACTACAAGCGGTTGCAAGTTACAAAACACAATTAAATACATCATTTACACGCTGGAGAAAACAATGAGGCGACCGTTTTAATCACACTTACTCACTTGTTGGATAGCAGGTCAGATTCACCGTCAGGCCACCAGGAAATGTCGCAGCACTCCCTTAGGCCAGTCCGCCCCTGCATACATCTTTTCTGATCCTTCCTTTTAACAAACAGTCGACGAATCCTCCGTTGTAAGTGTGTAGATTTCAGAAGCACTCCTCAGAGGAACACAGCACAAGGCTGGGCTATAATGCTGAAGCATTTCTGCAGAAATAAACCTCAACCACTGTCTCTACACAGTCTCATCTCTGGTTCATCTGCACATTTCCAATATCCAGCCAAGCACAGTGCTCTTCTCTGTGTTGCCAGATATAGCTGACTCCAGTCCAAACCCTATCCAAAAGGTTTTTACCTGCACAATCAAATTCAAACCTTTGCTCGCCGCTGTTGATTGTGGGCGGGGTTGGGGGTTTCGAATCTCCCGGGTCTGCGCGCGCACAAATGCTTATGTTTCGTGTTCACGTCATGCTGAAACGGCTAAAGACTCGTAAGCACGGCGATTCGTTCGAGGAACTATGAGTCGACTCTTTTATAGATGAATCAATGGTTTTAAACACTGTGAACTTTCAGATTTAAGCCTTAGCTGGACATTTCACTTCACTTAGAGCTGTGTTACACACTGCATCCAAGCTCATTTTCAAAAGCCCATAATAGGTGCTCTTTAACATATGGACAAACAATTCACTAAAAAAGAAAAACAAAAAAAATATGATTTAACAGAATCAGTATCAATACTGCGATGGCCAGCTTTTGACTCCACATTTGCCCCAAACAAAATTGACACTAGTTTTAAAGTTTGGAATAAGCAAGGACTTGCAGCATACTGCACTTTTTTACATAATGGAAGTGTTAAGGATTTAGAAACTTTTAAAAACGAAAATTCACTGAGTGATCACTGATTGACTTTCATAGATTTTTACAGATAAGACACAAAATTAAAAACATTCAAAACGTTGATGAAAGCAAAAATAATAGTCTTCTTTATGAATATTTATGAAAGCTTATAAAGGAGCCAACATAACCAAAATAATTACTAAATTATATAAAAGTCTGCAAGACAATAAATTAGAGAACACATATGACATAAAGAATAAATGGGAAAAAGAATGCAATATTGAAATTACTGAGGAAGAGTGGAAATTAATTTTTAAAACACAATGGAAATCAACATCCTCCTCAGTCTGGAGGGAATTTGGTTGGAAAAACATCAATCGTTTTTTCATTACCCCTGAGCAGAAGAGATACTTAAACAAAAAGGCAGTCTGCTGGAGACTATGTGGATCAAATGAAGCGAATCATTCACATATTTTCTGGAAATGTTCAAAAATCCAGGAATTTGGGCTAGAAATATATTCCTTATCCCCATCGATTTTTCTTTCTCAACTCTATACTTGGGCCTATAAAAATCCTATGTTAGAAGAAAAATATGACAAAAGACTGCTGAAAATGTTGTTAGCCTGTAAAAAAGCCATAACCAGAAAATGGTTGCAACTTGAAATACCTCAAATTAGTGACTGGTTTGACATAATTTATGAAATTAATGAGATGGAGAGGCTAACAATGAACCGTCGCTTACAGACTGAGGAGTTTAATGAGACATGGAGAAAATGGGTAGAATATATTCTTCCATTAAGAGCAGATTTATTATAGAATGAATAGTCAGAAAGATGTGAATATTATTTTGTGGGTTATTTTTAGTAATGAGAAATAAAAAAAAATCAGAAAGATAATTTGAACAACAATACCTATTTTAAAAAAAAAATTTAATCTGTCTGTCTGTCTGTCTATCTAACTGTCTGTCTATCTATCTATCTATCTATCTATCTATCTATCTATCTATCTATCTATCTATCTATCTATCTATCTATCTATCTGTCTGTCTGTCTGTCTGTCTGTCTGTCTGTCTGTCTGTCTGTCTGTCTGTCTGTCTGTCTGTCTGTCTGTCTGTCTGTCTGTCTGTCTGTCTGTCTGTCTGTCTGTCTGTCTGTCTGTCTGTCTGTCTGTCTGTCTGTCTGTCTGTCTGTCTGTCTGTCT
>CAIGQQ010004820.1:1769565-1782770 GCA_903798035.1 Danio albolineatus | reverse complement strand
CTGTCTGTCTGTCTGTCTGTCTGTCTGTCTGTCTGTCTGTCTGTCTTATCTATCTATCTATCTGTCTGTCTTTCTATCTCTCTCTCTGTCCATCCATCCATCCATCCATCCATCCATCCATCCATCCATCCATCCATCCATCCATCCATCCCTCCATCCATCCATCCATCCATCCATCCATCCATCCATCCATCCATCCCATTTTAAGATCCTAAAAATACCATCCTCACAGTTTATTATGCACATAGTTTAGGTAAAAAAAATAGAAAAGGATAGACTGGGAGCCACAATATGGGTTTTAAAAAAAAGTATGTAATTAATTGTAACTGAAAAACAACAAAATAATTTTATCTGTTTCTTTTTGATGATATACAAAACAATTATGAATATACTGTTTTTCTTGTTTCTTATAATGTCATTGAATCATTAATGTAAACTCCATATTTATTAATGGAAATTTTGTGTATTTTAACAATTTTAGGAATCTGATGTTAGGTTGTTTTGTGAATACATTGTGGAAAACTTGTCTGTATGTAAATTTGAAAACTGCAATAAAAAAACTAAATGGAAAAAAAAAGAAAACGCATTTATGAAATGAATTCCAGCATGTACATCAGTTAAGTGAACTACTCTAAAAGACACAGCATTGCGTTCATTGCATTTCGTCTTCGTCTTCTGAGGTGCAACTCATTTATTAGTCGAGATGCTCCGATCAGCATTTTTGGCGCCTATCACTGATTACAGATCACCAAGTTCATGAACTGCCGATTGCCAATCACTGCCGATTCTTGTTCATAGTTTAGTCACATCCCGTTTACACTACTGTGATTCATTTCTGTTTGGTCTCCCTAATAAAACGCTTCATAAACTACAACTGGTACAAAACGCTGCAGCCCGTATTATCACAAAACCCCCTCTATCTGTCACATCACACCCATTCTGCAACAGCTTCACTGGCTCCCCATCCTTTTCAGGATTAATTATAAAATACTTCTTCTCACTTTTAAAGCCATCCACAATCTTGCTCCTCCATACCTCACTAGTCTTGTTCATATCACCACACCTTCTCCAACACTCAGGTCTTCCTCTTCCATTCACCTCACTGTTCCCCCTGTTCGCCTTGTCACCATAGGGAACAGATCCTTCAGCCACTCTGCTCCTCAGCTTTGGAAATACACTTCCTCCTGATCTCAGTAATTTAGACTCTCTTTCACAATTTAAAACCAAACTCAAAACACATCTGTGAAGAGCAGCCTGCTCTCTTTAGCTCAACTGCATCTTTTAATGTTTGTATTGAATTCTTTTGACCTTTATATTGTGTTTTTATTTTTACTGACTGTTCTTAATGTCTTGTACGGTGACATTTCTTGAATGTAAAGAAAGGCGCCTTTAAATAAAATGTATTATTATTATTATTATTATTATTATCAGTATTATTATTATTATTATTATTATTATTATTATTATTATTATTATTATTATTATTATTATTATTATTATCAGTATTATTATTATTGTTGTTGTTGTTATTATTATCAGTATTATTATTATTATTATTATTATTATAGTTATTATTATTATTATTATTATTATTATTATTATCAGTATTATTATTATTATTATTATTGTTGTTGTTATTATTGTTATTATTATCATTATTATTATTAATATTATTATTATTATTATTATCATTATTATTTGATTTATTAGTGTATTTTTAAACATCTTTTAGATTTAGCCTTGTTTTAGCCAATACATCTACGTTTAAACATCTATTAAACGTCTCCTAAATACAATGCTTAGTGCTTAGTCTAAATATTAACAATATATTTTAAAAGTAGTGTACTGTAATTACACGTACCTGATATTTGCAATGAGTCTACCAATATCGATGTTTTCATATTTTAGATTAACATAGATTGCGTTTAATTCTCAACCACTCAGCTCTGTCTGTCTGTCTCATATGTTCGCAGGCGTCCATGTCTTGAATATTAATGGCAGAATATATATAATTTCTGACATCTGCATGCTCATTGTGTGTGTGCATCTTCATAATCACGAACGTCATTTTACTGGCATTAGTTTGAAAACGTGTGTTCTTTATAACATATTCCTGTTTGTCCAGTTTTATCGATCCGCTCTTGATATATTTTTATCAACACATCCTGGTGCACAAACTCATCTGACATTCAGTGCTTTATCACAAATGAAGATCCATCTGTCATCAAGCAGATCATGTGATCAGATCAGTGACGTTGCATGCTCATTTTATTTGTTTGTTTATGTTATTTCCTTGTGAGCAAATGATTTTTTTTAAATGCAATTATTAACTAATATCTTATTAAAGGGATAGTTAACCAAAACATGTAAATGCTGGGAAATATTTGAGATAATAAAAATAAAAAAATCACAAGGTGGCGAATAATTCTCACTTCAACTATGTATATACACTCACTGGCCACTTTATTAAGTATACTTTACTAGTAACGGGTTGGACCCCCTTTTGCCTTCAGAACTGCCTTAATCCTTCATGGCAGAGATTCAACAAGTTACTGGAAATATCAGAGATTTTGCTCCATATTGACCTGAGAGCATCTCGCAGTTGCTGCAGATTTGTCGGCTGCACATCCATGATGCGAATCTCCCATTCCACCACATCCCAAAGGTGCTCTGTTGGGTTGAGTTCTGGTGACTGTGGAGGCCATTTGAGTACAGTGAACTCATTGTCATGTTCAAGAAACCAGTCTGAGATGATTCGAGTCTGACATGGTGCATTATCCTGCTGGAAGTAGCCATCAGAAGATGGGGACACTGTGGTCATAAAGGGATGGACATGGTCAGCAGCAATACTCAGGTAGGCTGTGGTGTTGACACGATGCTCAATTGGTATTAATTGACCCAAAGTGTGCCAAGTAAACATCCCCCACACCATTACACCACCACCACCAGCATGAACCATTGACACAAGGCAGGATGGACCCATCCTTCATGGTGTTGATGCCAAATTCTGACCCGACCATCCGAATGTGTCAGCAGAAATGGAGCCTCATCAGACCAGGCGACGTTTCTCCAATCTTCTACTGTCCAGTGTTGGTGAGCCTGTGTGAATTGTAGCCTCAGTTTCCTGTTCTTAGCTGACAGGAGCGGCACCCGGTGTGGTCTTCTGCTGCTGTAGCCCATCCGCTTCAAGGTTGGCCGTGTTGTGCGTTCAGAGATGCTCTTCTGCAGACCTCGGTTGTAACGAGTGCTTATTTGAGCCTTTCTATCAGCTGGAACCAGTCTGGCCATTCTCCTCTGACCTCTGGCATCAACAAGGCATTTGCGCCCACAGAACTGCCACTCACTGGATATTTCCTCTTTTTCAGACCATCTCTGTAAACCCTAGAGATGGTTGTGCGTGAAAATCCCAGTAGATCAGCAGTTTCTGAAATACTCAGACCAGCCTGTCTGGCACCAACAACCAGGCCACGTTCAAAGTCACTTAAATCTCCTTTCTTCCCCATTCTGATGCTCAGTTTGCATCAGCAGATCGTCTTGACCATGTCTACATGCCTAAATGCATTGAGTTGCTGCCATGTGATTGATGATTAGAAATTTGCGTTATCGAGCAGGTTGCACAGGTGTACCTAATAAAGTGGCCAGGGAGAGTATAAAAACTGCTATGGTCAATATTATTAGCCACGTTAAGAAATAATATTTTACTGTTTAGAGAACAACATGCATAACATAGTACCGGGATGGGCCTGTGTTCGTTAAATCACTTATTATTGGAGAATGAAATACAACATTGTGTAATAATATTAAAAGATATATACACATCTGCTTTATTTGAGTGTTGAGTGAGTGTGTGTTGTGTGTGCGCAGCGGCACGGACGCTCCAGATCTTCAACATGGAGATGAAGAGTAAAGTGAAAGCTCACACCATGACGGAGGAGGTGTTGTTCTGGAAGTGGATCTCGGTGAACAGCATCGCTCTGGTCACTGATACAGCCGTCTTTCACTGGAGTATGGAGGGAGAGTCACAGCCCGTAAAGATGTTTGAACGACATGCCAGTCTGGCTGGATGCCAGATCATCAACTACAGGACAGACCAGCAGCACCGCTGGCTCCTGCTCATCGGCATCTCTGCACAGGTAAGAGAATTTATGTCGTGTCGTGTCATTATGTGTTTTATGTGTTTTTATTATTATTATTATTATTTTTTTTTACTATTGGTATTATGTTTTTTTATTCTAATTATTTTGAATAATATTATTTATTAATAATGTTATTATTTTATTGTTTATTATTCTTATTATTATTGTTGTTGTTATTATCGTTGTTGTTGTTATTATTATCATTATTATTATTTTATAATTATTGTTTTTATTCTAATTATTTTGAAAATTATTTATTAATAATGTTATTATTTTGTTTTATATTATTATTATTATTATTATTTATTAATACTATTGTAATATTTTTATTCTGTTGTTATTATTATTATATTATAATTTATTATATTCATTGTTTTTATTCTAATATTATTATAAATAATATTATTTATTAATGTTGTTATATTGTTTTTATTATTTATTTATTATTATTTCTTTATTTCTTAATTAATACTTTTAATTTTTATTGTATTATATGATGATGATTATTATTATTATTATTATTACTACTTAGTGTATTACTATTGTTATTTATTAATATTGTAATTTTATTGTTTTTATTGTTTTATTTATTATTTTTATTCTTGCTATTGTTTATCAATACTATTGTTATTATTATTTTTATTCTACTATTATTAATATTATTTTATTATAATTATTGTTTTTTAATCTAGTATTATGAATAATATTATTTATTCACATGGGTATTTTATTGTTTTTATTACTATTATTACCTTATTTTTATGGTTTATTAATGCTATTGTTATTATTATTATTATAATTTTTTATTATTATTATTATTATTAACAAAATTATTATTTTATTATAATTATTGTTTTTATTCTAATATAAAAATGAATAATATTATTTATTAATATTGTTATTATTTTTATTTTATTATTTATAATTATTTTTTAGGGGTTTTCACCTTTAATTTGGATAGGATAGTGGAGGTTACAGACAGGAAATTATAAGGAGCAGAGAGAGATGAAGTGTCAGCAAAGGACCTCGAGCTGGGAATTCGAACTCGGGTCGCCGTGCTAAATGTCGGCACACTAACCACTAGGCTATTGGCGCTGAATATTTATTATTTTTTTGCGTGCGTGCGTGCGTGGATGGATGGATGTTATGTATGTGTGGTATGGATGCATGTATGTATGTATTATTTAATTGAGAGTGAAAATATGTGTATGTGTCTCGCACACTCTCTTACACACACTGAGACTGATAGACACACACACATTTCCCTCCACAAATTTAGATGTTTGCTTTTCTTTTAAAGTTTCTGAGCAGAATATACTGACCAGACTGACATGTAATTCAGTGTTATATATGTGTTTATACATATATACAAGTTCAAAGTCATGTCAGGCACATAAGAATATATGTGTATTACTGTATATTCTTATACACTGCTAAAAAATGTAAAGGGAACACAATGTAACTCCAAGTGTTCTCTTTACATTTTTGAGCAGTGTATTTGTCAACAAGATGTCTTGATGGTTTTTTTTTTTTTTTACTTGTTTCTGAGTTTATGTGTGTGTGTGTGTTCCTGCAGCAGAATCGTGTGGTCGGAGCGATGCAGTTGTTCTCGGTGGAGCGTAAGGTTTCTCAGCCCATCGAGGGTCACGCCGCTGCATTTGGACTTTATAAACTGGAAGGAAACGCAAACACCTCAACACTCTTCTGCTTCGCTGTCAGAGGACAAGCTGGAGGAAAGGTGACTTTACTTAGAATTAAGCACATAGAGTTTAAGTCTAAATGATTCGCCCTCCTGTCAAATTTGTTTTTCTTTTTCAAATATTTCCCTAATGATGATTATCAAAGTAAGGAATTTCTCACAGTATTTCCTATAATATTTTTTCTTCTGGAGAAAGTCTAGAGCAGAGATGCCCAAGCTAGTGCCCGCGGGCCAAAGTTGGCCCATGGTAAGCTTTGATTTGGCCCACCACCCCATCTGAGAAGAGAGGGAACATGATGGGAAAGTTAAGGCCAATGCCTTCAACAGAGCTCGTCATTTCTAATTTTAACGTAACATTTTGTTTGTTTGTTTAAGTGTTACGCAAAAGCAAATGAAAATACATTTTTGAATTTTAAAAACTGTGAGGATCCTCAACGAGCAAGTGTATTTAATGTATTCAACATTATAAATTGGATTATTTTATTGTAATAAGTTCATTATAAAAGTGTAATTTAATATTTATGATTATTAATATGATTGAAGTATTTTTTTAAGTAAATTTATTTTAAAATAATAAGAAATTAAGAAATTACCATATAACAGTTTGGTTTATTTAAGAAAAAGTTTGGGCATCTCTGGTCTAGACAGAGCGACTAGACAGGGAGAAGAGAGCGACTGCACACACACACACACACACACACACACACACACACACACACACACACAAAGTGTTGACGTGCTTTACTTTGAAAAATAAAAACATTCCTTTACCTTATATCCATACCTGTCAACCCTCCCGTTTTTCCTGGGATTCTCCCGTATTTTACAGTTCTATCACGCTATCATCTCATAAAGGTATTTTCCCGTATTTTCAGTCTTTCTCTGATGGGTGGCAATAAACATTAAAGAGCCGATCCTCCTTATATGCAGTCCATACCGCCGAACCACCAGGGGCCGCCCCTTGCTCTTAAATGTGAGTCAGTTTTGTGCTTTCGGTTTATTTTGGCATGAAACACTCTGAAATAAACATAAAAACGGCCGGATTCCCTTTCCTTTTCATTACAGGTGCCGTCGCTCCTCCTGTGCAATCCTCAAAACAGTCATAAAGCGGTGCGTGACTGTCAGACGCGCTCCATAGTGATAAACAGACGCTGTTTCCCAAACGGATTCTGTACACGCGATTTGAAGCGTAGTGAAAGTCTGAGTTTGTGTGCGTGTTTGAACAGACATATACACATAATTAATAATAAAAACATCTAAAGATGTCGTATCCTAAAGGGTGGTAACCCTTATTTTCACATCCCAATGTTGACAGGTATGCTTATATCATACCTGTCAACATTGGGATGTGAAAATAACGGACTTTCCCCCCAAAAAATAAAATAAAATAAATAAAATAAAATAAATAAAAAATACATCCCCTCATAAAATATGTTCTTCTGGGGCTGTTACAATGTAAATAACTAGTTAAATGGTCAGTAATTTTCTTTTAATATTAGTATTTACAAAACAAAATGTAATAGTATACATTAGCAAACAGTTTAGCTTATGAAAAATAGCTATTTTAAAAAATAGAGTCAAGTTATCAAATCTCATTAATCTTTTCCTCACTGTATAACTTACATGTTCTGATTCTGGAAGAGCAGCGAATGAATCTCATTTATTTAGATTTTAGTTTGATTACATTAAATAACAGAGGCGTCACTAAAAATTCACACATCTAACGTTATAATGAAAGCATTCGATTACTTTCCTAATGTTTTATGTTAATTTAGGACAAAATTAGCTGCATTTGAAAAACAAAAACTCATCAAGATCGACATCTTTAGCTGTTGTTATTATTATTAATTATGTGTATATGTCTGTTCAAACACGCACACAAAACCCAGTATCCACTTTCGCTCCGCTTCAAATTGCATGTACAGAATCCGTTTGGAAAACGGCGTCTGTTTATCACTATGGAGCGCGTCAGCTGACAGTCACACACCGCTTTATGACTGTGTTGAGGATTGCATAGAAGGAGCGACGGCACCTGTAATGAAAAGGAAAGGGAATCCGGCCGTTTTTATGTTTATTTCAAAGTGTTTCATGCCAAAATAAACCGAAAGCACAGAACTGACTCACATTTAAGAGCAAGGGGCGGCCCCTGGTGGTTCGGCGGTATGGGTTGTGTATAGGGAGGATCCGCTCTTTAATGTTTATCGCCACCCTTCAGACTGAAAATACGGGAGAAATACGGGAAAACACCTTTGCGGGATGATAGCAGGTTAGAACTGTAAAATACAGGAGAATCCCAGGGAAATACGGGAGGGTTGACCGGTATGGCTTATATCGCCGACTATGTCTTCTTCTTCACGGATCTCGGCACCACTGTGATAAAGTTTGTTTTGTTGTGGAAAGAAGAAGACAGGGGCGGCGATATAAGGGAAATGAATGTTTTTATTTTTCAAAGTAAAGCACGCCAACACTGTGTCTGTATGTGTGTTTTGGCCCGTTTCCACTGTGGTACAGTACGGTACGGGTCACCTTTATCAGGCTTGGGTTTACACTGCTAAAAGGGTACCAATGGTACTCTTTTGGTGGGCGTGGTGCACGACAGAAAGTTTTATTCAACGTCATTCTCAATCGAGGAAATGTCTGCTGTAGACATTGCAATGCTGTCACATACACACTTGTACGCAGCACCTTATAACCTGTATATTTATCACAAATCTGTACATACATTTCAACATCCAGATTCTTTTGGACTGCATCTCTGTTGAATGTCTATCGTCTTTTTTTTTATTTTATATTTGTTTAGTGTTGTCACGTGTCACTTTATGTACATTGGAAGCTTCTGTAGCCAAAGAAAATTCCCACTTGGCAATAAAACTGATTCTGATAAATATTGTATAATAAAAACTCCACCAAAGACTTGAAACCTGTATTCAGAGGACACCTGAACACTACCATCTACCCATCCTCAAATTCAAATACAACAGCCCACAGGATAGCAGACTTAAGTAAAATATGTGTGCAAGGCTGAGCAAGTTAAGGCTCTTAACACGAACCCCCGGGGGTATTAGACATGTTAAAAAGTAAGTAGTTTGTGGATGAGTGCTTACTGGAAATGCGAATAATTTCAAATAATTCAGTGCGATTTGGTCAACTGGTTCATTTAGAACAGGGGTTTCCAAACTCGGTCCTGGAGGGCCGGCGTCCTGCTGAGTTTAGCTCCAACTTGCTTCAACACACCTGCCTGGAGGTTTATATCTAGTAAGAGCTTGATTAGTTGGTTCAGGTGTGTTTGATTAGGGTTGGAGCTAAACTCTCTAGGACTATTGACTATAAAGCTTGTTTGGCATGCTGATCCTCGAGCCCGGGGCTCCCTCCCGTTGCAAGGCGAGAGGGTAGTTTGAGCTCAGGTAGATCTGGAGAACTCCTCTGCTGGAGTTGTTGAAGGACAGATAGTGATTGTTCTTAGGAGATAGCTACTTACTTGGAGCATGTCTTTGGTGTCTATTTGGATTAGTCAATTAAATTAAGTTGCATGTTTTTGGACGGTGGGAGGAAATCGGGGAACCCGGGGGAAACCCATGTGAGCACGAGGAGAACTTGTAAACTCCACACAGAAACGTTGGCCCGGCAAGGACCGAAACCAGAGATGTTCTTGCTGTGAGGCAACAGTGCTAAGCACTGGGCCGCCGTGCCACCCATCTAGAAAGGAGGAGGAATAGGGGTGGAAGGGGGGATCCTTCAAAGCGAAGATAGTTGTGATACGTAACCAAGGGTATTTATAGTAACTTAGGAATCGTCTGATTGGTGCGTTGTGAATTGGATAATGCAGGTCCAGCTGCTAGCAATCATAAGCACGTGATCCTCTTGAAATCTGTTTAAAAAATAAACTCCACTTAGAAGATGCGGTTAAAAGAACTATTTGTTCACCATCGCGATCACTAATACAGAAATAAAACCCATTATTGGGCACAGATGTGTTAATTTAGTCATTTTAAGTCTCTGTATTCAATGTTGGCACCGTGCTGCTGTCATGTCCACTAGTTTGTTTGTTTTTTTCCGCGGGAGCAACAGCATGGACTGACTGGCGGAGGACCGCTTGATCTGGCCAATGGCATCAGGACTACAGACTCTGAGGTGCTGTACAGGTCTAATGCCGGGCAGCGCAAAGTAAACAGATTTACTTCTAAAAGGCATACAGTAGGCTTATTTATTAAATACATTTACAACGAGGAAAACTAAGGGTGGTTGTGCTGGAATTTTAGTTAGTTTCAGTTGTACACGAATGACTGCACCTCAAAGGACTCTTCTGTTACGCCCCATTCACACGAGGCTTCAGCGTCAACGCTTGACAGAGGGCGTGTCTAAAGTATGAAGTAAGTATGACACCGCAATCATCAGCCAATGAAATGAGTCAACAATTGGCTACTGTCTGAGCTGGTGTATTTGCATACAGCGATCTGATTGGCTGACGTTTCCGTTGGCGCTTGAAAAGTTGAGAAAGCCCCAACTTCTGCAGCGAACAACGCCACTGAAGCGGCGCCGACGGATCCACAATGCAGTCCGGCAACGCCTGACGTCACCCATTCAAAGTGAATGGAAAGCGTTGACGCTGAAAGCTCCTGAAGTTTGCAGATGACACCACCCTTATTGACCTTAATCAGGACGGTGACGAGTCTGCTTACAGACAGGAGGTTAAGGAGCTGGCTATCTGGTGCAGTCACAACAACCTGGAGCTCAAAACACTCAAAACAGTGGAGATGATAGTGGACTTCAGGAGAAACCCCCCTGCTCTCCCCCCACTGAGCATCATGGACAGCACTGTGGCAGCAGTGGAGTCATTTAGGGCACCACCATCTCTCAGGACCTGAAGTGGGACACTCACATTGACTCCATTGTCAAAAAAGCTCAACAAAGGCTGTACTTTGTTCGTTAGCTGAGGAAGTTCAACCTCCCACAGGAGCTTCTGAAACAGTTCTACACCTCCATCATTGAATCAGTCATCTGCACTTCAATAACTGTCTGGTTTAGCTCAGCTACCAAATCTGACCTTCGAAGACTACGTCGAATAGTGCGGACTGCTAAGTGAATCATTGGTACAACCCTCCCTACTCTCAAAGAACAGTACTTATCCAGAGCGAGCAGAAAGGCTGCCAGAATCACTCTGGACCCCTCCGACCAGCACACTGCCTCTTTATACTGTTACCTTCTGGTCGTCGCTACAGAGCACTGCGCACCAGAACAGCCCGACACAGAAACAGTTTCTTCCCTCAGGCAATCCATCTCATGAACACTTGATGATAATAATCGTGGAACCAACATCACTAATTGCTATACACTTTTCACACACACATACATTTATTTAACAACACACTTTACATGCCAATTTGCACATAACAGCTGCACATATAACGTTGTATATAGTAATACACCTGTACATACACTTGTCTATTTGTATATTTGCATTTAACACTTACTTCTATTTTTTGAATATATTTATTATCTGTTTTTTGTCCTGTCTCTGTAATTCTGTTGCACTGTAGAAGCTCTGTCACCAAAACAAATTCCTCGTATGTGTGAACATACCTGGCAAAAAAGATCTTTCTGATTATGATTCTGATTTGTTTTATATGGACACAATACAGTTTCAGTTCGTTGTAGTTTAAAAAAAAACAACAACTAATTTTATTTTTATTTCAGTTAACGAAAATACTTTTCACTTAAATTTTTCGTCAACTAAAATAACCTGTGTCGTTCTTGCTGTGAGCCCACAGTGCTAACCACTGAGCCACCATGCCGCCCATCCCTGTAACAGAGAATATTTATTTTCTCTTATCTGGCACCTAAACTCTGGAACAGCCTTCCTAGCACAGTTCGGGAAGCAGACACACTCTGTCAGTTTAAAACTAGATTAAAGAAACATCTCTCTGCATTAGCATACACATAAAACACAAATGCTCTTGAAATCCAAATACTCTAAAGGAAAAAAAAAGAAATAATAATATTTAATAAATAAAAAAATAATAAAACATAACAAAACAAAACAAAAAGCTAAACAAAAAACAAAACAAAACAAAACAACAAAAAACAAAACAAAATTATTATTGAGGGCAACCGTAGCTGGGAACACTTCCCAAAAGACATTATAGTTTGAGCGGCATCTGCGATTATGTTAGTCTGTTTGTATTATTCCCGAGGTTTCCATAATCCTGGACCAGGCCACATCCTGAGCAGCTGCTGTGGTGGTCATGGAGGACTTAAGAGCATGAGACCGATGCCTGTAAGACCTCAGTGACAGACGATTCCTTGCATTGTATCTAAAGGGCCAGTCTGTTCACCAGCCGGTGACCCACCTGCGGTTTCTCCACGACAGACGTCCAGCGTTCTCCAGCCTCCAGCACCTAGACTGCAGCTCTGCACAAGACGTCTGGCTATAGGAGAAATGGTCCTGCCCAACTGAGCCTGGTTTCTCTCTAGGTTTTTTTAATTCTTTACTTTTGCCAGTTGGTGAAGTATTTTCCTCGCCACTGGCTCGCATGGTTCGGGACTTGTAGAGCTGCACATCTATGGATTATTCTTCAGTGTTTGGACTCTCAGCAGTGAATATTAAACCACACTGAACTGAACTAAACTGAACTTCAACTCTGAAAACTGGACTGACACTGTTTACATTTTTTATAATGCATGTGAAGCTGCTTTGTGCAATCTACAATGTAAAAGCGCTAGAGAAATAAAGATGAATTGAATTGAATTTATTGTGTAGCTGCTGAGCCTGATCTAATCCACGCTGGGTTTGTTAGGTTTGGTTAACTCAGTGTTCGATGTTGTGTGTGTTTGTGTTCTGCAGCTGCACATCATTGAGGTCGGTCAGCCGCAGGCCGGAAACCAGCCGTTCACTAAGAAAGCAGTGGATGTGTTTTTCCCTCCTGAAGCGCAGACGGACTTCCCTGTGGCCATGCAGGTTCATTCATTCATTCATTTGGTCACACTTTATTTTGATGGTCCGTTTGTTGAATTTAAGTTACAATGCAACTAATTCTCATTAGTGGACTGTTAGGTTAGGGTTGGGGTAAGGGTTAGTTGACATGTACTTGCACAGTTTCTCATAGTCTGTTGAATGTCAGTATCAACAGATATTAAGTAGACAGTCTACTAATACTCAAATGTACCATCAAAATAAAGTGTTACCATTCAATTTCCTTAGTCTTAGTCTTTATTTCAGAGGTTGCCACAGCAGAATGAACCGCCAACTATTCCAGCATATGTTTTATGCAGCTGATGGCCTTCCAGCCACAACCCAATACTGGGAAACACCCATACACACTCGTTCACACACACACACACACACACACACACACACACACACACACACACAC
>CAIGQQ010004820.1:1756217-1768328 GCA_903798035.1 Danio albolineatus | reverse complement strand
ACACAGAGACTAACATACACTCATGCATTCACACACACACACACACACACACACACACACACACACACACACACACATTCTCTCACATGCACACTCAGACTAACACGGTCACACAAACACACTTAGACTAACATACACTTATGCATTCATTCTCACACGTACACACACACATTTATACAATACAGACTAACATAAGCACACACACACATACATAAATACACACAAACATTCACTCACGCATGCACACACAAGCAAAGCACACAAACATACATACACTTATGCAGTCACACACACAGATTTATATAGTACACACTCACATACAGTAAGATACAGTAAGATACACAAAAACACTCACACAAACACATGCATACACACAAACTCAAACACACACACATGAATTCACACACACAAACGCACACACACACACACACACTTTTATGCTACACACTCACTCATTCATACACAGACTAACATAAACTCATGCATTCACACACATAAGCAAAAACTCACATACACACACACAAACACACACATACACACACACACAAACATACATACACTCATGCATATATATATATATATATATATATATATATATATATATATACACACACACACACACACGTATACACACACTCACGCATATACACATACACAAACATACACTCTTGCATTCATTGACATACACATTTATGTGTACACATGCATACAAATACGCTTATACATTACATATACGACACACACATTTACACAGTACACACACACACACACACACACACACACACACAATTAAACATAATTATTCAACAGATTTCTCAATTGTCTTAAGCTACACATTGATTATTTTCTACACATATGTCTCTCTAATGTGTGTGTGTGTGTGTGTGTGTGTGTGTGTGTGTGTGTGTGTGTGTTTTCAGGTGCTGTCAGTGTGTGTGGAGGAGGAGAACATAGTGAATTATGTGACAAATGTCCTCCAGAACGCTGATCTGGCGCTGCGGATGGCGCTACGCAGTGATTTACCAGGAGCAGAGGAGCTGCTGACACACAAGTTCAACACACTCTTCTCTCAGGGCAACTACACTGAGGCGGCCAAAGTGGCTGCGTCGGCTCCAAAGGTAACGACACACACACACACACACACACACACACACAGAAGCAGATCTCAAAGCTGAGTGATGCAATTCAAAGAGGCAAATGAAACATATGCGGCAATGGAGCCTTTTCACATTTGCGGGATTATCATCCGCAGAAGTCGTCATAGTTGGTGAACTCAGAGCGCAGTGAATGCGAGAGTTCAATTATTACAATCCTATTTACTGAAATAATGGAACAAAACTCCACGATGGTGTTATCAAGACTCTCAGAAAGAGGAAAACAATAGTGTTAGACTGGTAATGGCAGAAAGAAGAGAGAATAATGTCAGAATCACTGTCCAGCATCTATAGACCTTCTTTGTTGCTGCATGGAGGGCACTATAGTGACCAGCACCTTCTGCTAGGGTGCTTAGAACGTCTGTTAAGACTTGTCGTGAGCCAGAGCAGCGTTTCTCAACTGGGTGCAATCAGTGGCGGCACACTTTAACATACATCACAAACTACTTAAACAATTATTCAGTGTTTTTTTTTTACACATCACTCTGCAGCATACCTGTCAACCCTCCTGTATTTACCGGGATTCTCCTGTATTTTACAGTTCTATCCCGCTATCATCCCGTAAAGGTATTTTCCCGTATTTTCAGTCTTTCTCTGAAGGGTGGCGATAAACATTAAAGAGCCGATCTTCCCTATACGCAACCCATACCGCCGAACCACCAGGGGCCGCCCCTTGCTCTTAAATGTGAGTCAGTTCTGTGCTTTCGGTTTATTTAGGCGTGAAACACTTTGAAATAAATATGAAAACGGCGGGATTCCCTTTCCTTTTCATGACAGGTGCCGTCGCTCCTCCTATGCAATCCTCAAAACAGTCATAAAGCGGTGCGTGACTGTCAGACACGCTCCATAGTGATAAACAGACGCTGTTTCCCAAACGGATTCTGTACATGTGATTTGAAGCGGAGCGATAGTCTGGGTTTTGGGTGCGTGTTTGAACAGACATATACACATAATTAATAATAATAACAGCTAAACATGTCGATCTTGATGATTTTTTTTTCAAACACAACTAATTTGTCCTAAATGAGCATAAACCGTTAGGAAAGCAATCGAATGCTTTCATTATAACATTAGATGTGTGCATTGTTAAAGTGACACCTCTGTTAATGTAATCAAACAAAAAATCTGAATAAATGAGATTCATTCGTTGCTCTTTATTCAGAATGTGTGAGTTATACAGTGATAGAAGATTAATGAGATTTGATAACTTGATTCTATTTCTTTATAATAGCTCATTTTAATAAGCTAAGCTAATGTATACTAGTACATTTTCTTTTGTAAATAATAATATAAAAAATATCACTGACCGTTTAACTGTTTATTTACAATGAAACAGCTCCAGAAGAACATATTTAATGTTTTTTTTTGCCCTTATTTTCACGTCCCAGTGTTGACAGGTATGCTCTGCAATCTTTATAAACAAGCTAATTAAATATCTTAAACTCTAAATAATCTTTCATGTTAATGACGAGTATCTTTGTATTGTAGTAGAATAGCACATTTTTAACATTTAAGCACATCAAGGCACATATTTGCTCCTGTAAACTTTAACAGATACAGCTGAAGTCAATTTTTATTGCCCTCCCGTTAATTCAAAATAATGTTTCCAGAGTGATCTTTAACAAACTAAACCAGTTCTACAATAACTCGACTAGTTATTCTAACTTTCCTTGTTTTTATTAGTTTTACATTTTTCAATAATTACCAAACAACATAAATATACAACACGAAAAAACATGATAATACAAAGAAAATAATGGAAATAATAATTAAAACGAAGAAATATAGATAATTAAAAAATAATAAAAATAATAAATAAATAAACAAAACAATTATTATGAAAAAACAATTAGACAATATAAACGGTTTCAATGAAAGTACAAAGAGACAGTCAATAGGGGTAGTGAGCATATTAAGCATTACACTGCTGCTCAGAATCTGCATTATATTGGTCCAGGTGATCAAGAAATGGTTGTAAAACTTAGCAAGATTATCAATAACTCCGTAACGGACTCTTTCCATGTGCACTATTTGAGTGAGATAAGTTAACCATGTCTTAAAATGAGGAACAGAATCTGATTTCCATAGTGTTAGAATGACACTCTTAACAATAATCACCCCATAAATTATGGTGCTTTGTATGGACACATTATGATCCAGCAGAGAACTAGAATACCCAAATATAGCAATTTCTGGGTTAGGTGTAAAGGTAAAACCATACATATCGGAAAACCATTTAAATATGTCACACCAGAAATCATAAAGTTTTGCACACATCCAAAAGAGGTGGGTCAGGGAGCCTTCAGCAGACTTACACCGGTCACATGTAGGGGAAATGGTAGGAAAAATTCTGTGTACATTAGATTTTGAGTGGTGCAGTCTATGCATTACTTTGGATTGAATTAAGGATCACGTGTTTATGATTGCCTGCAGCTGGTCCTGCGTTATTCAATGTATGATTCACCACTCAGATGATTCTTAATCCACTTTAAATACCCTAAGCTCCATATCACAGCCATCTTCATCTTGAAGAATCCCCCCTTCCACCCCTACTCCTCCTTTCCTAGATGGGTGGCACGGTGGCCCAGTGGTTAGCACTGTTGCCTCACTGCAAGAACATCACTGGTTCTAGTCCTTACCAAGCCAGCTGATGTTTCTGTGTGGAGTTTACACGTTCTCCCCGTGCGCACATTGGTTTCCCCCGGGTATCTCCCGCCGTCCAAAAACATGCAGCTTAAGTTAATCAACTAATCCAAATCAGCCCCATGCTCCTAGTAAGTAGTTATCTCTGAAGAGCAATCACTATCTGTTCATCAGCTACTACAGCAGGGGAGTTCACCAGATCTACCTGAGCTCAAACTCTCCACTCGTCTTGCAAACGGGAGGGAGCCTTGGGCTCGAGGATCTTATGAGCTTAGGGCTCTCTCCTGGGACAGCATGCCAAACAAGCTTTATAATCAATCATCAGCTAAGTGTGAACTCATGAAACTACATTTCTCTGTCTGATATTTGATCCAGTTTATCAGAGAGTGAAGATGTTTTATGAGACATTACAGATTTGCACACATTCCCCTTACCCCTACCCTCGTTTTGCTCGTTCAATTCTCTTTAGCTTGAAGGCGTAGGGCTAAGGGCAAGGGGTATACACCCCTTCGAACGAAGATTTTTCAGGACCACACTTAAAACGGAGGGGAAAGAAAATTTCCCAGAATGCACCTGGCACAGTGGCAGGATAGCTGAACCCGGAAGTAAGGAGATCCACAAATTAGTATTTTTTTGTCATTATTACGAATTTTTATGACAAACAAACACATGTTTTAATATATTCATACCCGCGTTCGTGTTTTACCGTCATGCTTTAAAAAAAAAAAAAAAAAAAAAAAAAAACGCTAAATTTCGCAATCTATAATCCATAATCATAACTCAAGTACAGCAGTCCTACAACATTCAGACACACGATGACACTGGAATACCCTGTCAGTAATGTCTAGTGTCTGGGAATGAGCTTTTTACAGTGTCTGCTGTAATGTTAATGTTGTTTTCGTGTGTTTACACAGATGAATATGGCCACGGAGTAAATACACAGTACAGTTCCGATCTTATTGCCACATTAGATGGTTATGATAACATAATATACGCCTTCAGTGATTTCCTGAAGATAAACACCAAACAATAACACAACTGGAGTAACTCCAGCAGTCGTGATCGTCTGATCTCATATGAAGCAAGAGATCGCGATGACATATGATGACATGTGCAGGTGTTGAAGAGCTGGCCCAATTCTTAGGGGGAAGTTTTGAAGCCCTTCCCCTTAACCCTCGGTTGTAAGGGCCAGGGGAAGGGGTACAAACATAGAACTGGGATTGGGCCTTAGTCACATCTTTGAATAGAAACATAGCTAATGACTGCCAGTGAATCCTCTGTGTTAGTGTCTGTCTAGTCAGGGTGTTTTGTTTATGTGTTTGTCTGCTCAGGGTGTTTTGTTTGTGTGTTTGTCTGCTCAGGGTGTTTTGTTTGTGTTTGTCTGCTCAGGGTGTTTTGCGGACAGCAGAAACCCTCCGCAGGTTCCAGGCGGTGCCGGCTCAGGGTGTGCAGGCGTCTCCTCTGCTGCAGTATTTCGGAGTTCTTCTGGACCGCGGGCAGCTCAATCAGCTGGAGTCAGTGGAGCTCTGCAGGCCGGTACTGTTGCAGGGACGCACACCGCTGCTGGAGAAGTGGCTCAAGGCTGAGAAGGTGGACACTTCAGCTCTTATCATAGCCTATTTCAGTATTATTGAAATATGTATGTGTGTTCGGGTGTCACGGTGGTGCAGTAGGTAGCACAATTGCTTCACAACAACGCTGGTTTGAGTCTCAGCTGGGTCATTTCTGTGTGAAGTTTTCATGTTCTCCCCGTGTTGGCGTGGGTTTCCTCCGGGTGCTCCGGTTTCCCCCCAGAAGTCCAAACACATGTGGTATAGATTAATTGGGTAGGCTAAATTGTCCGTAGTGTATGAGTGTGAATGAGTGTGTATGGGTGTTTCCCAGTGATGGGTTGCAGCTGGAAGGGTATCGGCTGCGTAAAACAAATGCTTAATAAAGGGACTAAGCGGAAAAGAAAATGAATGAATGAATGTCTGTGTGTTTAAATAATGAAGGTGTCACGTTTTAATAAGTTGTCTAGGGAGGTTAAACGTAACATTTAGAATATTATATTATTACTGAAGGAAATTGATGGAAGAAAACAAGGACACAATCATGACAATTAATTCATTTATTCCTCTGAGAAAAAAAGAGTGATAAAGCCAACAAAAGAGAAGCATGTGTGCGCTTTGTACAATGCATTTAAAGATAAGCAAACGGAAATATAATCAAATCAAAAAATACCGGGGAAATGGAACTAGAGTGGTGCCAAAGCAAAGAACTAAACAAAACCAAAAGCCACCTAAACTAGAACCCAACATCCCCACAAAACTCATTCATTCATTTTCTTTTCGGCTTAGTCCCTTTATTAATCCGGGGCCGCCACAGCGGAATGAACCACCAACGTATCCAGCATATGTTTTACGCAGCGGATGCCCTTCCAGCTGCAACCCATCTCTGAGAAACATCCATGCATTCTCATTCACACACATACACTACGGACAATTTAGCTTACCCAATTCACCTGTACCACATGTGTTTGGACTTGTGTTGGAAACCGGAGCACCCGGAGGAAACCCATGCGAACATGGGGAGAACCAACAACCTTCTTGCTGTGAGGTGAAAGCACTACCTACTGCGTCACCGTGCCCCCCCCCCCCCCCCCCCCCCCCCCCCCCCACTCCCCACCCCAAAACTTAATCATAAAAATAAAAATGTGTAAAAGAAACTGAAAAATTCAGCGTATACGATGTTAATAAAATAACCTAACCTAAAATCAACCAAATATCAACGTCTAATGATGTTACAGCTTTATGTTGTGTGGATGTACCACTATGACTTCTATCAGGCGTTGCATTTTGGTTGCCATATCTGACAAATAAATGTCAGTATTTGAGGTCAATGTGACGTTGGTTTAAGATGTTGACTCGACGTTGGATTTTGGACTTTCTAACACAACCTAAAATCAACCAAATATCAACGTTATTGACGTCGTTATCGGACATCAAAATAATGTCGTCCTTATATGCTGGCTAGACATTGAATTTTCATCACCTGACATCACGACCTAAATCTAACCTAATAATAACGTCATATGACGTTTTCTTCCAGCTGAAAAATAATTAAATGCAATACAGAATATTACGTTTACACACACCCACAAATTACAAATAAATGCATCAGCTTTTCCCAGCGTAAAAGTACTCTTGAGTACTTTTGAAAGGTTTACTTTTTACTCATATTTGAGTAGTATTCACAACAGATACTTTTACTCTACTTGCACATTTTTAGGCAAGTAATGGTACTTTTACTTGAGTGTGATTTTTCAGTACTCTCTCCACCACTGGTTTCAGGGACTTTGCATTCATGGAGTTTGCAGCAGATGTTTCCAGCTTTACATTGTAAAAGATCTGAAATGTGATAAAGATAAAATGTTGAAAAATAAAAATGTGAAAAAGAAACTGAAATCTTCAGTGTATGCAACGCCAATAAAATACACTCCCTGAAATAATAAACCAAAAACACAAAGAGCGGCGCTCACCCACTTACCTAGTGTTTCTGAACAATTCAACTCACTACGGGTAAAATGTTGCGCGGCCTAGTAACCTATTCCTTTTTCCCCAAAAAGGAATGATTAACTTTTAAACCACATTGAATGAATGTACAGTTGTGTAGAATAATTCAGAGACACGGAGACACAATCAGAAACGCACGTACACAGCACAAACCCACACACACAGAGCACTGTCAAAGCAGGGTAGTTGCTAGAACGGATATGTTTGTGATCAGTTTGCTGTCCTGTTGTTAATGTTTTCCCATGTTGCAGTTGGAGTGTTCAGAGGAGTTGGGTGATCTGGTGAAGGCGGCTGACATCAATCTGGCCCTCAGTGTTTACCTGCGAGCCAACGTTCCCGCCAAAGTCATCCAGTGCTTCGCTGAAACCGCTCAGTTCCAGAAGATCATCCTCTATGCCAAGAAGGTAAACAAATTCTGTAAAAATTGCCCTTCAAATCCATAAAGAGTGATTAAAAAAAGCACAGATGAGAAAGAAGCGCATTAAAATGAAATGGGAATGGCTCCTCATGCTGCTTGATTCTGATTGGATGATGAAGTAAGAAGTAGTTCTGGCAGGTTTTGAGCACATTACAGCTCTATATCACTATGCTGAATGATTTGCGTTATTTCACAGCTACAACAGTCAAAAATCATAGCAAAACCCAACAGAAGGCTTTGGATGAAGTCTGTGAGAAACTAGTGCTGCATAATTAAATTTTTGCACACTCAAAAATCCTAAATAAAAAAGACGCTAGTGAGATAAGCTGACTAGCAACGTACTAAAAAAGGCAAGTGTTTCTGACATGTGTTGACCATTGTCAGTGCCCAGCTAACAGTTACAACTGAGAGTTACAACTCACACGGTGATTCAGTAGATTACATGATCAAGCTAGACCAAGCAGAGATATATAGAGGAGAAAATAAAATAAAAATGAATGAAATATGCATCATTTAAATAATAATAATTATATTTTTAAAAAGTCCTACACACAGGAGCAGTTTAAGGAGAAAAACCTGACAAATGTCTGAAATACGACATCTCAACAGTGACTTCAGCTGTAGGAACCAGCATGATTATTATTAATAGCATATTATTATTACTATTATTATGATTATTATTATTATTATTATTATTATTATTATTATTATTATTACTATTATTACTATTACTAATAAGAGCTTAATAACAGTGAATATAAGCAGAATAATGCACTCGGATCCACTGAATTATTAGAAAATAACGCACACCTGAGGAGTATCATTCATTACTAGGGCTCTGTGATGGGATGCTAACTCCACAAGACGAGACAAGACACAAGATTGTGTTCATTAGAGCGAGACGAGATTTTAACACTATTTTTAATAAATCTTCAATGATGATATACATGAATGGAAAATATTTTATTCAACTGTAAAAATGCTTTTTTAAATCAACCTGTAATGAAAGTTACTTCTATTTTAATGAATTCTATGCAGTAAACTACATGCGAACACTGCAAATATTTGCTGATATTTGAAAAATATATTTTGGAAAATATATTTTTATTCAACAATTATTATTTGTATTTTTTTTATTAAATCAAAAAATGCCAAAGAATTTAGGTGCTTTTTTTTAAATCAACATGTAATGAATGTTATTTTATATTGAATTTATTAAATTGTGCCTTAAAGGACATGCAAACACTGCTAAATGTTTAGTTATAAGCTCAACTGGCTTCTCCCCTGTACAGTTTCATTTTTGTTTTTTATTTTTTGTTTTTTTGGACCTATTTATTTATTTGTTTGTTTTTTTTAGATGGATGTAATCACGTCATTTTTTGGGTCTGGATTTTTCAGCAGTTTCACTTTCATTCAGCGACAGCTACCATTTTTTTTTCTCTGACAACATAAACATATGTTTGGTGGGGATGATCATGATGACAATGGGTATGTGTGTCTCCAGGAGTTCACTGCGCACTCGGAAATGACGTGCGTGCGTGCATGCGTGCACATGTATATGGCTTATCCTGTCGCAAAATGCAGCTTGTGCTGGAACACCTTTTATTTAATTCCCCTAATTAAACAAAGATAAACCAGTATCCTCTCTTGGCTATATTTCCTAGCTAGAGTTTAGTTATTGGATCATCTTTATAATGTTTTTGCTCGAAGAAATACATCAGAATCATACTTAACCACACAGGATGAACTGATGGGTCTCTGGAAAATGAAGTCAATGTCCATTCCAGTAAAGTAAATTAGTAAAATACACTTTTATTAATAAAATTAAATCCAGTGAGAAAGTAGAACAAACAAAATGCAAATAACAGAAATCAAAATCTTTACTTTATCCTCCGTTGAGAGTAAAGGGCCCTAACATACAGTATAGAGATGTCAGTATAAGGCTGGTCTTTTTAACTACAGCGGTTCTGAACTGTAGTTCTGCCGAATGACTAAAAGTTATCAGTATGATGGTAAAAAACTGTACATTTTAGTCAAACCATCCTTCTGCAATCTTATACCAAAAACGGAAATAAGGGCAGTATTAATAGCTTTAAATGTGGGAGAGCGTTGCTATTATGTGATTATATTATATTGCAATATGGAGCGATTAAATGTTGATGTTAAATCAAAAGTAATTCACAAATATTTAAAAATGAGATGATTTAATGACAATAATTCTCTATGGTTACAGCTGAATTAGTTACAAATAACTGTATGACACAATAAAACATGAAATGATAAAAACATATGTACCCAGCTTAAATGTAGATTAAAGTTACCTGAGAGAGAGAGAGGGGGGGGGAGAGAGAGAGGGGGAGGGAGAGAGATAGAGAGAGCATTGGGAGAGAGCAAAAGCAGGAGAAGCCAGAAGGGCCGGAGAAGAAAGAGCCCAGACCCAAGCTTATCACCTCCTTTGTACCTTCCTTGACCATGTGACTAAAGCCTAAATACTGAGACATTCAAACTGACCAATCAACAAGTGACTACATCATCAAACCCCCACAGTCCACAAAGCAGTTCCTGATTTCATCAGGAATTTGTGTGAGCCCTCTTTGGTGAAAAACACGTTCTGCCATATAAACAAATGCATATAATAATTTTCATCCCTACATCAGGAAGCGCAAAGCTGATCAATTTTGCTTCAGCTCTTATACTCTTACAATCAGGTCATACACATAGATACACCTCATACATCATTGAGGATTTGACACATAGGATTATGCTCGTACATTCCCAGACATCATCTGGGTCTTAGAACAGTACATCTGAAAACAGTTTCATAAATCTCTACTAACCAACTGTATATTGCCAGTTAAACGCATACTTCATGTCTTATGAACAAATATATAGTTGTTCCTGGGTAATTAAAAAGAGTATACTTTATAAATCACTACGAACCAACTGTATCATTGTCAGTTTAAAATGCATAGATCATGTCTAATGTGAACAAATATATAGTTGTTCTTGGGTAATAAGAAACATGAATCAACATCAAGACAATTTCTATCATATCATGTGTGTCAATGTGGTAGCGAGGTCTGCTAGAGTTCCTCCAGCTGGTGTTTCAGTTCGGCGTGCCTTTTGCGCTCACTTAGGGAGGTGCCTCTCCCTTCTCTTTTGCTTTGCTGCTTCAGTAAGAGATGTGCTCGTATGCATTGGTATGTCAGAGTACATGAGTGACCTTTTGTGTCTCGTACAATTAATGTAATTAGACCAATCAGTCATCACAAGCTGAAAGTCCTCCACCATGGTAATAGTTTGATTGCAGCGTTCACATGTCTGTACTGCACTTCAATAATATGACTGAAGTAATACTCCACGTCCTAACTCGATTTGTGCTTATGACCATTATGGCTTGAAGCAAATCTGAAGTGCTATTCCATCACATGTTATGAGCCGTGGTTAAGTTGTGTGGCTGCAGTTGTAGCAGCCTCTGCTTTTGGACGCGGCAACCTTTGAACTCTGGTGAAGAAAAAGCGGTTACGTCACACTCACCCGGCCAAGCGAATGAGTGACACGCAACTACAAGGCCAGGCGTTTCCAAGTGTGTGTAAAGCACTTTATGCGCAATTTAAATGCAATCCGGCATCCAACCTTTAGTGCTAAATTAACCCTCACGCTCCATCATAACATCACAATTTAGTTTCGTGAGATCTCGTAACCCGAGATCTCGTCACATCCCTATTCATTACCCTCTCACTCTGCATTTTATTCTAATAATTCATCTTCAATTATGCTTGAGCTTATGCACAGTTATCAGTCTTTATCTGACAGACGTGTGCTGTTGTTTGTGCAGATGGGTTATTCTCCAGACTGGGTTACTTTATTAAGGAGTGTGATGAGGACCGGTCCCGATCAGGGCCTTCAGTTCGCACAGATGCTGGTTCAGGATGAAGAGCCGCTGGTGAACGTCAGCCAGGTAAATCTACACCTGCTGGACACATCACACATTCACCATCTACCAGCACACTTTGCTTTAACAAAAGGGAATTTAATCATTTAAAAGGATAAAGAAGGCACCCACAGTATAGTGTCCCCTTCATTATACTGGGGCGTCAGGACTAGGCATGGGACGATAACCGTTTTCAAGGTATACAGCGGTTTGAAAAAGTCAAGGTTTTCATACTGGCTAAATGTTCTGCTATACTGTTCCTAAGGTATGTGTGAGTTTTTTTTTATTTACATTTTTTTGTTTGTTTTTTAGGTGTAAATTGTAAAGACATCTGTGTTTTAGAAACAAATGAAGACAGCAAAAGTCAATGATTCCCTTGAATTATTTAGCCTGACATGTTTACTGCTC
>CAIGQQ010004820.1:1703544-1736217 GCA_903798035.1 Danio albolineatus | reverse complement strand
GATAGATAGATAGATAGATAGATAGATAGATAGATAGATAGATAGATTTGTTGTGGAGTCAGTGTGTACCTTGTAGAGTTTGTCTTTCTTGCAGATCTGGATGCTGTGAGTCCAGCGCTGGTTACTCTTATACAGATGAGCAGCGATACGTCTGAACTCCAGCAGCTCGTGAGTCTCCAGACGCTGAGCCAGAGAGATGGAGTCAAAGTTATCAAAGACGTCAATGGAGGAGCGCAGAGCCTGAGGAAGAGGACGAGCAGATTTTTGAGTGTGTGTGTGTATGAGTGTGTGTGAGTGTATGAGTGTGTGTGTGTGTGTGAGAGAGAGAGTGTGTGTGTTTTTCACCTGATAGTCCTCCTCCTCTGTCAGCAGGTTATTGAGTGCTTCATTCACAGCTCTGTTATTGTGACTCTGCACTGATCTGAGATACGGTTTAACCAGCCGTAACTGATTCACCTGCAAGCATGCACACGGTTATTCACTTATTTAGAAAAATAAGTAGCAGCAACACAATGACTAAAATTGTAACCAAAATAAAAACAAAGATTAACAAACAAACAAGCAAAAAGAAGGACATTTTTAATTGAAATTCAGCATTTTATGTTCTTATAAAATAAGAATATATCATGTTATATACATTAGTTTACCTCATAATTGTTTATCTCAGAATTATGACAGAAAAAAAATCATTTCAATAATATGCAAATGAGGGAAAAAAAGAAGAAAAAAGCCAGATCTGCAAGTCCCAGTTGTCTTTTTAATTCATGGTTCCATTTTCAATGCTAAAAATAAAATAAATTAAAATTAAGCTTTTGTTTGAAATATCATGTTTTGCATGTGGCTTATTGTCAGAGAAGAAATAAAATAAATAAAAACTAATTAAATAATAAATGAATAAATAAAATAAAAATAATAAAAAATAATTAATTGAAATTAAATTAAAAATAATAAAATATAATAAATAAAATAAGCTTTTGTTTGAAATATCACGTTTTACTTGTGGCCTATTTATTGTTGGTAATAAAAATAAATAAATAAATAAACAAATAAATAAATAAATAAATAAAATAATTAAAATTAATAAATTAAACTAAAAAATAAATAATTAAAATAAACTAAATAAAATAAAAAAATAAAAAAACTAAATTAAAAAAAATTATTAAATAAATTAAAATAAATAACATAAGTAAAATAAATAAAATAATAAAATAAATAAATATAAAAAACTAAATAAATAAAATAAATAAATATAAAAAATAAAATAAAACAAATAAAACAAATAAATAAATAAAATAAAATAAATAAAATGAAATGAAATAAATAATGTTTGAAATATCACGTTTTACATCTGGCTTATTTATTGTTGTTAATAAAATAGATAAAATAAAATAAAATAGAACAATTATTTTTAAAAATGTAATTAAATAAATAAAATTAAATTAATTGTGTGGGTTTCCTCTTGGTGCTCCGGTTTCCCAAAGTCCAATGATATGCGCTATAGGGGAATTGGGTAAGCTAAATTGTCCGTAGTGTATGTGTGTGAATGCAAGAGTGTATGGGTGTTTCCCAGGACTGGGTTGCAGCTGGAAGGACATGGAGAAGACCCCAGATTAATAAAGGGATTAAGCTGAAAAGAAAGTAAATGATATAAAATAAAATAAAAAATAAAATAAAATAAATATAAATAATAAAAACAAATATTCAAATATAATAGTCTAATATTTCAAAATTGACAAATGCACATAAAAATAATAAACGTATTGTTTTAAAAACACAAGAGCTCAGGTCAGTGTCAGTGCTCAGGTACCCTGCTGAAGAAGCTGACGGCTCTGGTGTGATCCAGTCGAGGAGCGAGAACAGACAGCAGATCATTGAGCAGCAGCGGCTTGTAATCCAAGTAAAACTGCAGAGATTTATAATACAGCTCCACATTCGCCACCTTCACCACACAAACAACACAAGAAAAACAGCCTGAATCACAACAATAACACTAACAGTAATCTGCACACATATCTCAACAACATCCCAAACATCCCATTCATTTCCCGCTATGAGAGCGAAGCTGGGCTCACGTGTGGACTACAGTGCACGCGGCAGCAATGCGTTTGTAAGGAACATTTATTACCCGAGAGCTTTCCACATCTGGAAATGGTGAAATCCGGATTTTCCGCCAGTCTCCTTTTAAAACAGACGCGGCTTCAGTTCATGTTGATTGTCTGGTCTCTACAGATTTGGTAAGCGAGCGATCAGTGGTGTTTGTGTGTTTATTCAGATGGCAAAGTTAGTTTGTATCGTCAGCAGTACTCTTTCAGTGTTTAAAGACAGACCTTAGTCAGAGTGATTAGAACTGTTACTGAGTTTACAGCACGTTACATCACTACAGTATTATAGACTGAAAGATCCGCTGTAAATGCTGCTCTCTGAGTGTAAACATATAAACACTGCAATCAAACTATCACCGCAGTGTAGGATTTTTGCCGCATTTTGTGACAGGATAGTCTATAAACACATAGCTGTCTGACGGTGCCTACAGAGTGCATCTGAGTTGTCGAGAATTATTTCTCCCATACGCCACACGGTCTCAAACACTGCATTAAAACCGCACTCCTCCAGCAGTTCCTCGCATCTCGTTTGTCACGGGGGACACGCAGGAAATGTACCTGAATGAAAGTGAAAGTGCCAAACTGCAGTTAAAGTCGACAAATTAAGAATTTGGCAAATAATTGGATGACTGATGTCCATGTAAACACAGTCACTGTCTTTCTCCCCTGCGTCTGTGTTTGTTTAGCCTGTGTGATAATCAGCACGTGCACAAATGGAAACTCCCATTTTTATGCAAAACCTTCCTTGTTTCCCTCCCCGACACTCCTACCTAACAGTCTAGAGGTGTGAAAACACCCTCCTGAGACAGAAGGGTTTCGTGGCCGTTTAGGCCCCGTTTACACTAGTGCGTTTTAGTTTTAAAATGGCGTTTTAGCATGAAAACGATCCGCGTCCACACTAGCGTATCTGAACTCACTGAATATCTCCGTCCACACTACGCCACCAAAAACGTATATCACGTGACCATTCGCGCACTCTGGGCATGCGCGTTCAAGTATAAACAGGAAGCACGTGTCTTGCTCGGCGTTCTAAATAGGGCTCACGCCACTTGAAACTCGAGCGATTAGCGAGTGCTGGAACAGTAGCTTGCCTCTTGCGAATATATGCAGCTGTTGTAGTATAAAGGCAGAGTTTAACAGCACAATGCACCTAAAACGGACAATAGTGCAAACAACGCTCCCATTTCTGTGTCCATGTTGTTGTTTACAGTGAAGGCTGGTCTGCCGTCTTCCGGTGGCGTTATAGTCATGTGCGCTTGACGAATAAGGGAAGGATACGCAATGACCCAAAAACCCCAATCAAGTAGCGACTCTCAGCAGCCACGCCTCCGTTTTCAGACGTCTCCGTTTCCCCCATCCACACTGAGACGGAGCAGCAGTGTTTTAGAATGAAAACAGCCTCTCCAGCATTTCCAAAACGCTCCGTTTTCGTGGCTCGAAAACTCCGGCGTAGTGTGTAACCGTAGCAAAACTTATGCGGTTTAAAACAAAAACGCATTAGTGTAAACGGGGCCTAAAATACCAGGGCCCAAGGTTAAGAATATGGTAAATGTTACTGGTAAAATATTTATCTCTATTTAACATTACCACAGTCAATATGAAAGATGACTTTCCCTTTTTTTTAATCACATCTCAAGTTGACTGCACATTTTCTGGAAGTTGGAAGTCTGATTAAGTAATTACTGAATAAGGTATTTGCTGAAGACAACAGGGTTTAGAATTAGGGTTGGGGAAAGAGGACAAAATATACAGTCTGTAGTGTGTGTGTATGTGTGTGTGTGTGTGTGTGTGTGTACCTTGGCAATAATCTCTTTAAAGGAAGCATCTCTCCAGGCGTCTGTGGGGTGATTCATCATCGTCAGGATGGCATTATCATACTCCTCATACTTATCATACAGGAACACAAGCTCCGCCCACAGATGAGCCTGTTCTGCTGCCCGCAACACCTGACCAATCAGAGCACAGCACAACATAAACACAACAGCATTAACACAACACTGTTAACAGCATGAATTGCACATTAAAATAAAGAGTGGTCAAAAAGAAAAAATGGGTAAAAATTTCAGGAATAATATTTAACAATATAATATAAAATTAATAATAATATAATAATATAAAACTGTAGGTGTGCTTGTCGCACTATTGATTTATGATGCACTATTTAAGGTAAAGACTATGCAGCTTTCAGAATGAGTATTTCAGTTTTAAGAATTAACCCTTGTTTATTGTTCAAAGTGACTCCCCCTTTGGTTATGCTGTTTTTCTCCATTGACTTCAATTATAATCACATTTCATTATTGCAAAGCCTTGGCACCAAATAATCATGAATTCTTGATCGCTGCTGGTTTTCCCTGTTTCCCTGGAAGAGGTAAAACGTGTAATATTTACAGTTGATCATCAGTGGGCAGCATTAACCCTTTAGATAGGCCTGAGCAAAAAAGTTTCTGGCTTTTATACAGAGTTCTGTGGAGTAGAGATTAGATTCTCTGCCTGATCCCAAGGCCTGATATTTCCTATCTTCGGGCTGGGCAGGGCAGTGATCAAGCATGTGTTTTTTTAGTCATTTCATTAATTAGGCTAAGTACATGGAGAGCTATCCACAAATCTATAATGAAAGCATTTGATTACTTTCATTGTCACGGTCACACAATGAAGACAAGGATGGGTCGCACTTTATTTTGATGATCCATTTGTTGAATTTAAGTTACATTGCAACTAATTCTCATTAGATTATAAGTAGACTGTTAGGTTGGGGTTAGGGTTAGAGTAAGTTGACATGTACTTGCACAGTTTCTTATAGTCAGTTAAATGTCTGTTGAATGTCAGTATCAGCAGATATTAAGTAGACAGTCTACTGATAGTCAAATGGACTCATACTCAAAGAGGTGGCAGTAATGCACCAAAAAGTTTGTTGTCGACCACCTAAAAACAGGAAGAAAACCATCATATGGATTTACTTTCATCGGCTAGACACCGGCCCTTACAGCTCTGTGAATGTCGGTGCCGTCACGTATTGATACGTGATCAGTTAATGTAGCTTGTGTGGACGCAACTGCGCTACTTGGCTAAAATAATAGCTTTGCTACTGAAAACCTATTTTGTTTAGAAAGTATCAACGCTACCGCCATGCTGCTGAGAAATGTAGATGAGCTAGTAGCGTCACAACTTTTAGCGACGCTACTGCCCAACACAGCACACACACAAACCCAAACACACACTATACTCCACTGATCATCAACTGGCGGCTTGCTGAGGTGTTGAATCCGGCCCGTGACTGGATTCAAAAATTGTGAGGATCAAAAGGAAAATAGTGGTCCACATTATTAAAGCAACTAAAAATAACAACAGCTGAGTCTCTGGTCAGAATAACCACCTTTTATGACTATATTACGGCGACACTCAGACATGAGGCATTCAGCATTTATTGTTTCAAACAGGTTTTAGCGTAAGTGAAGACTGGGTGGGGTGTAGGCGGAGTGCGCGCGATGTGAGGTGAAGAGCAAGGAGGGATCCGGTGGAGAGGGGTGCGCAACGTATTTGAGGATCGGGAGGGAGATGTGCGATTTCCGGGAGATTATCATTGGTTTGAGGGCAACCGAGAGTCTCTGTGCGTTTGCGGGAGACTCACGAAACTTCCGGGAGACTTGGGACGTCTGCCTCAGGACTAAAACAAGGAGGAAAAACAATCTGGCACAACTTAAAACAGCATGGTAAATAAATAACCTGCTACCAGAACAAAACAGGTCACAGATAATGTTCGCACATCAGATGAAACGTTAAGTGGGCTTGAATTTAAATCACAATGCTGAAATGGGCGACTCACAGTGCTTCATCAATGGCTAAAGTTACATCTCCCCTTGATGACTTAGCCTAATTGAGTTGAGGCAGAATATCTCTCACTCCTAGTGGTCAACAGTGGTATAGGTGATGGAGCCTTAATCAAACGCCTTCAGTTTTGTAATGAAATGGAAAAAGTATCAACATTAATTATAATGTTCAGCCAAAATTAGATTTTTAGTTAATTTTCTTATTGGGGGTCCGGCCCCCAAGGACACTGTCTGGTAAAACTAATATAGTTGATGCATACCTGTCAACCCTCCTGTATTTTACAGCTCTATCCCGCTACCATCCCGTAAAGGTGTTTTCCAGTATTTCTCACGTATTTTCAGTCTTTCTCTGAAGGGTGGCAATAAACATTAAAGAGCCGATCCTCCCTATACACAACCCATACCGCCAAACCACCAGGGGCCGCCCCTTGCTCCTAAATGTGAGTCAGTTCTGTGCTTTCGGTTTATTTAGACATGAAACACTTTGAAATAAACATTAAAACGGCGGGATTCCCTTTCCTTTTCATTACAGGTGCCGTCGCTCCTCATATGCAATCCTCAAAACAGTCATAAAGCGTTGCGTGACTGTCAGACACGCTCCATAGTGATAAACAGACGCTGTTTCCCAAACGGAACCCAGCAAAAGTCTGGGTTTTGGGTGCGTGTTTGAACAGACATATACACATAATAACATCTAAAGATGTCGTTCTTGGTGTTTTTTGTCCAACTAATTTGTCCTAAATTAACATAACACGTTACGAAAGCAATCGAATGCTTTCATTATAACCTTATTATTATGTATTTTAAAGTGACATCTCTCTTATTTAATGTAATCAAATGAAATCATAATAAATTAGATTAATTTGTTGCTCTTTAATCAGAATGTGTGAGTTCTACAGTGATATTTGATAATTCTATTTATTTTTTTAATGTTAGTTATCTGAACTGGGGGGGGGGTTGAGAATGTTGACAGGTATCTGTTGATGACCCCTGCTATACTCCATTCAGAAGGCAGAAACTAAACTTTTTTTGCTCTGCAACCGATGATCAACAGTAAAACTGAATGCATGATTATGTGCTGTCATGGCTTTGCAATCCAATAATGTCATTATAATGGAAGACAATGGGGCAAAAACAGCCACCAACATAACAAAAGTTGAGTTCTTTTTCAAAGCATTTTCCCAAAATATGTGTCAAAATAAGATCTGTCCTCAAAATCACTCCATTTGCTGAAACACAGACAAAGTTGTGGCCAAATTAAGACCCAAAAAAAGCACAGAGTGGATGAAAACAAAGCACACAAGGGTTAAAGAGATGTACCTTAGGGATGTTGACACGGGACCAGAAGAGCTCCAGATGTTCCCTCATCCTCTGGGGTTTGTATTTGGAGTACAGTATGGCGAGTTCAGTGAACATGCCCATGTGAGCTCGCTCCAAACCCAGAGCCGCCTCTAAAAGTACAATCAGCTCCTCGAAATACCCACGATCCTTAGAGCCAGAGAGCAGACATCAAAAAACATGCACTGACCTTAAACACAGACTGAGATGATGATGATAATGATGATGAAGGTTGTTTACCAGGTAATAGTTAATGAGCTCCTCCAGTTCATCTGCATGAGTGACGATGTGGAGGCCGGAGATCTGCGCTAGTCTGAACTCCTCTCCGTCCACACACGCAAAGCACACCTAAAGACAGTGAGCAAAAAAAGTTTATTAGTCGCTCGAAGAAAGATCAAGATCCATTAATGCAATTCAACAGCATTAATAAACCGGGAAATATAAAACCATGAATCACAAAACACGGAAAACCGCCAAATACCGGATATTTATTTGAACAGTGAGAGACAACAACAAAAAAAATCCAGAAAAATGTGTTTCAAAAATCCCTTTGAGAAACGTGCTTTAGTACTTGGTGGAAAACGTTTGTTGGCAATCACAGAGGTCAGCTGTTTGTTGTACTTGGCCACAAGGTTTGCACACATCTCAGGGGGGATTTTGGCCCACTCCTCTTTGCAGATCCTCTCCAAGTCATTAATGTTTCATGGCTGATGTTTGGCAACTCGAACCTTCAGCTCCCTCCACAAATTTTCTATGGGATTAAGGTCTGGAGACTGACTAGGCCACTCCATGACCTTAATATGCTTCTTCTTGAGCCAATCCTTTGTTGTCTTGGCCGTATGTTTTGGATCATTGTCATGCTGAAGTACCCAAACACGACCCATTTTCAATGCCCTGACTGAGAAAAGGAGGTTCTCACCCAACATTTGACGATACATGGCCCCATCCATCCTCCCTTTGATGCGGTGTAATTGTCCTGTCCCCTTGGCAGAAAAACACCCCCAAAGCATAATGTTTCCACCTCCATATTTGACGGTGGGGATGGTGTTTTTGGAGTCATAGGCAGCGTTCCTCCTCCTCCAAACACGGCGAGTTGAGTTGATGCCGAAGAGCTGGATTTTGGTCTCATCTGACCACAACACTTTCACCCAATCCTCCTCTGAATCAGTCAGATGTTCAGTGGTAAACTTCAGACGGGCTTTCTTGAGCAGGGGGACCTCGCGGGCACAGCAGGATTTCAGTCCTTCACGGCGTAGCGTGTTACCAACAGTTTTTTTGGTGACTATGGTCCCAGCTGCCTTGAGATCATTGACAAGTTCCTCCCGAGTAGTTCTGGGCTGATTGCTCACCGTTGTCATCATCATTGAAACTCCACCAGGTGAGATCTTTCATGGAGCTCCAGACCGAGGGAGATTGGCAGTTCATTTATGTTTCTCCCATTTGCGAATAACTGCACCAACTATTGTCACCTTCTCACCCAGCTGCTTGGCGATGGTCTTGTAGCCCATTCCAGCTCTGTGTAGGTCCACAATCTTGTCCCTGAGATCCTTGGAAAGGATTTGGTCTTGGCCATGGTGAAGCGTTTGGAATCTGGATTGGTTGATTGCTTCTGTGGACAGGTCTCTTTTATACAGGTAACAAGCTGAGAGGGCTGCCAATGTCAGCTCGTTACCTGTATAAGATCCACCTGGGAGCCAGAGATCTTGCTGACGGATAGGGGATCAAATACTGATTTCATTCATAGAAATGCAAATTAATTTCTAACTTTTTTTAAAACACATTTTTCTGGATTTGTTTGTTATTGTTGTGTCTCTCACTGTTCAAATAAACCTACCATTGACATTTTAGACTGATCATTTCTTTGTTAGCGGGCAACCTTACAAAATCAGCTGGGGTTCAAATATTTTTTCCCTCACTGTATACCGTTCATGCCGTTCAGCCTTATAATCTTAAAATGTGAGCAAAATCTGCTGTTTTGTCATCACTTTAGACATTACGCTAGAGAATCATTCAAACACTCGCTCTAAAATGACGTTGGTGAATTAGCAATGGTTTCTGCTGTTCTGACGTCAACAGCAGATGTGAATGAATGGCAGAAGAAAGTAGTTCCTCATACACAAGTGTTGTTGACACTGCGTGTTTGATTTTCTTTTTTATATACACGATTATGCCGTCGAACTGGTGTATATACGGCAATATCACACTCATAGAAGTGCGATATTTCTCTATATCGGCACTGGTGAGCCACAAAGGCACTGCAGCCTCGAGCCAACGCAATGCCTCCCAAAAGTGCCGATATACAGTTATATCACACTGTGATAGTGTAAACTATCAAAATCTGTTCACACTGAATTCTCACCTCTTTCCATGTGCGTGTGCAGCTGGCCTTGCGTGCGCTGTCGACAGCTGCCTGAAACTCTCCCAGATGAACGAGCGTCGACGCCAGACGAGCGAAATTAGACACGTTATTAAAAAGCAGGCGAGCGGCTTCAAACATACACTCTTCATAACACCGCTCACCAACCTACAGAGAGAAACACATCACTGTACACACTGAAGAAAAACATAGATCAGAACATGTTTAATGTTTAAATATCTAAACTTAATTTCAATCCTCAGATCAATTTTGCATGAAAAAACAACCTCATCTTATTCCATGGTCTGTTGAAATTCTTGATTCTGATTGGCTGGAGGGTGTGGTATATTTCGTTGAAACGCACATGTAGTTCCAGTCAGTTTTGATCACAGTTCAAAATAAATGCGCTTCTCCCAAACGTTTACAGTTACTATAGCAACTCGCATGTGCTGCGCATGAAACCGATGAGGGCTAATAATGGCGGACGGGTAATCCGCAAAATTAAGAAAATACTCATAAACTATGCCACAAAATCAAGTTTTAAGAGTTTTTCAAGCAAGAATGTAGTTATTTTAAAGTCAAATTGCCAGTTTGTGTGTAAGAAAAGCGCGTTTTAAAAAATGTTGGAAGCTCCAGGCGGTCAGCGGCAGCTCCGCGAACGGCTCCCCCCAAGGGAAGCTTTATGTCGGAAGCTTTATTAAATCTCCGGTTCTACGCCGCTGGATCTAATCTCTTGCATCTCTGTTGTTTAAACGGGATATATAATTAATCTTTGGTGTATCTAACGGTCAGTCTTTGGACATTTGAACCTATTATTTATTCTTAGGTGTATTATTTTGGCAGATCACACAGATAAGTTTCATAATTAATCTATGAGCGTAAATAATGTAATATTACGCTGATACAGCGTGTTTGGCTGATTGCTTTTGTTTTAAAGAAGATAAAGCAGAATGTTCTCCAACCCGTCCTGATATGTTTTTTTTATTATGCAACATGCACCTATATTTAACAGCAGATTTCTGAAACAGACTTTGGCTGCTTCAAAGACTCTAGAATACACTTGAAAATGTGTATTTAATTGATATGGTACCTTTTATAAGATTTGAATGTTTATTATAATTTTTTATAATGCATGTGAAGCTGCTTTGACACAATCTACATTGTAAAAGCGCTATACAAATAAAGATGAATTGAATTGAATTGAATTATGAAATGTAAATCGCGGAAATTCTGCTATACTGTAGGTCCGCGTCACGTCATTTTAAAAAAAATAATGATGACGCCATATGATCAGTCATCATGACTGCCACAACATTGAGCCCCAAAGTGTCCGGTGTGGTGAGAGATCAGGTCCCCCCTGACAATCGAGTCCGCCTACGACACAGGGTGAACCTATTGGTTCATTGGAGTTGTAATAGGTATAGTTTGTAGCTTCTGATGAAAATATATATAAATGCAGTGAAATCTTGTGCCATTTAAAACAGCGTTATAATGACATAAAACATGGAGAATTTCTCTTTCGTGCTTTTATTTTACATAGCTTACAACATGCTACCACTTATGTACATATGTAATGTTACATTTATATGCATTAAAGCATTAATAGATATCATTACATGTTTACAAAGGTTTTAATTTATTTTAACTATGTGTGTCTTTTACTTTAGTTACCGATAATAATGTTAGTAATATGATGAGTCTTGTTAAAATCTGAAGATTGAGAATAGACTACAACAAAAAAAACACTTTTGATCAGGCATTCAACACAGCTGATCCATTTGGTGTCCTAATAGGACTCAATTGTCAGGGGGACCCGATGTCTCATGACACCGGCTGTCTGGCTTGATGGCTCTGTTTTTAACTCCACCCCTGCCTGTGCTCGGCTAATCTCATTGATCACCGGCTGCAGCCATGGTTCAAGTCGAACGCACTCTAAATGGCAGAGCTGTGGGAAAGACAAAACGCTATTGGCTGTTTTTTTTAAAAGGAGGAGCTACTCTATTTCCCGCCCTCTGTTTATGTTTCAGCTGAGATTACGTCAAACATTGAATAAAAATGCGCATTTCAGAGCACTTCACAAGACCTTTAAGGCTAATTTTGCTTGTTTACACACTTGCTGTATGTGAGCATTGTTTGGGCCGTTGATGAAATCCTCCAGTTCTGTCAGACGGTTTGTTTTAGCCAAAGCGAATATGAGCTCCGTCTCCACATAAGACTCTCGGGCTTTCTTCCTCGCCATCTGAAGAAACTTCACCAGATCCTCCCAGTTATCTGTTAAAACACAAATCATAAAATGCTACATCATTCATGTCTCTTCCTTAATAATCAGGGGCCGCCACAGCAGAATGAACCGACAACTTATCCAGCATGTGTTTTACACAGCGGATGCTCTTCCAGCAGCAACCCAGTACTAAGAAACACCCAAACACTCGCACATTCACACACATACACTGCGGCCTATTTAGTTTATTCAATAAACCTATACCACATGTGTCTGGACTGTGGGGGAAACTAGAGCACCTGGAGGAAACCCACACCAACATGGGGAGAACATGCAAGCTCCAAACAGAAATGACAACTGATCCAGCCGGGAATCGAACCAATGACATTCTTGCCGTGAGGCAAAAGTGCTAACCACTGAGCCACCGTGTCACCCATGCTATATTATATTTTAAATAAAAACTATTCACTTTCAGACTTTTTATTTTACATTTGTACTTCTTAATGGGGTATATGCACACAGACTTTTAATTTCAGTCAGCCAGCCCCAGGGCTTCCGGTTAATCGTCATCCCATATAAAAACTCCACGTTTAAGATCTGATTTCTTTAAAAAAACAACTGTGATTTCCGGAAGATGACTATGTCGCAGTTCAGCTACATTAATTCAATGTCAATTCGCAGACTGCAATGCATTAAAACATTGTTCTCCAGCAGCAGCTGTGCTTCATTTTCGAAATGTATAGTTTGTCTAAAGTGATGTTTACAAACTATATAGTATACTACGACCAGGGATACAATCAGCCAGTGCAGAGACATTTTGTGCCGACAGCTAGCTCTCTGCAGCTCTCACATGGTCGCCCACTGAAGCTAAGCAGGGCTGTGCCCGGTCAGCACCTGGATGGGAGACCACATGGGAAAGCTCGGTTGCTGCCGGAAGTGGTGTTAGTGAGGCCAACAGGGGGCGCTCAACCTGTGGTCTGTGTGAGTTCTAATGCCCCAGTATAGTGACGGGGACTCTATACTGCTCAGTGAGCGCTGTCTTTCGGATGAGATGTTAAAGCGAGGTCCTGACTCTCTGTGGTTGTTAAAAATCCCAGGATGTTCTTCGAAAAAGAGTAGGGGTTTAACCCCGGCATCCTGGCCAGATCTGCCCATTGGCATCTGTCCATCATGGCCTCCTAACCATTCCCATATCATAACTGGCTTCATCACTCTGTCTCCTCTCTACCAATCAGCTGGTGTCGGTCTGTCGCAAAATGGCTGCCGTAGCATCATCCAGGTGGATGCTGCACACTGGTGGTGGATGAGGAGATTCCCCATTGTGTAAAGCGCTTTGAGTGTCTAGAAAAGTGCTATATAAATGTAATAAATTATTATTATTATTATTATTGTGGTCTCAATTGGCATTTTCCCGCATGTTAGGAAATACGTACAATAACATCTGGCCAATGAGTGATGTGGATTTTGTCACATGACTGCATTTTGGTTCTTTTTAAATGGTTTGGTCCAAAGCAGTCAGTGTGGTGTGAAAACGACCCAAAACGGCAGAAAAATGCTGCAATGTATCATTCGTTGCCCTTGGTCTAGACCAAATGAACCGAACCAAAGATGTGAAAACACTCTTAGCAGGACAAACAAAAACAGAAAAGTGCGCACATCTAAAAATCTCGAAGGCAGGTGCTCGTTCAAAAAATATACTCAATATCAATCAAAAAGGAGAAACGGCACACTGCCACTTTAGCTCTCAAAACATTTTTAATTAGGATTATTCATTCATTCATTCATTTTCTTGTCGGCTTAGTCCCTTTATTAATCCGGGGTCGCCACAGCGGAATGAACCACCAACTTATCCAGCATATTTTTTACGCAGCGGATGCCCTTCCAGCCGCAACCCATCTCTGGGAAACACACACACATTCACACTCATACACTACGGACAATTTAGCTTACCCAATTCACCTATACCACATGTCTTTGGACTTGTGGGGGAAACCGGAGCACCCGGAGGAAACCCACTTGAACACGGGGAGAACATGCCAACTCCACACACAAATGACCCAGCCGAGACTCGAACCAGCGACCTTCTTGCTGTGAGGCGAACATGCTACTCACTACGCCACCGTGGTGCCCTGTAAATTTTTTTGTTAAAGAATTTTTATTTACGATTTTTCTGTTAGAAATAAATCAAATAAAGATGCAAATGAATTTAGAAAATGCACATTAAGTATGAGCACAGTAGTCATGGGTTGATAGACATTAGCTCTGTTTCCATCCAGCTATTTTTATTCGCATTTTGGATATGTGCATAAAAAAAAAAACGGTTGATGGAAACGCCATGATGCGCATACATTTTGAAAATGTGCATATTAAAATGTATGTGCATAACTGAGTAGGATAAACTTTTTATTCGATAAGAAAAGATGTGCATAAACTGCGATGGAAACACTTTTACCGCATAAACTCCAGTATGCGCATTAAATAAAGGTCATGTGATTGTGTTATAAGAGATCATGTGATGATAATAATGTGTGTGAATGTACAAACCAGCAGGCTGAGCACATCGTAAAACATCTGAAATGTTGTTTTGGTCATTCTAAAGCGCCTCACCGTTTCAGTAGTTGTGTTATTATTTTATTAATGACCTCCAGAATCAAGAGCGTCTGTGCTCCGCGTCTGACACCTTCAAACACCACCGCGTGTTCACTGCGGGTCAGGATTGCCTTCTGAGACACAAGTCATTTATTAAATGAAGAGAAGATTCACGCAGCTTCTCCTACTGCAGCAAATTATGTTTTTACAGTTGATATTTGGTGCCAATTAATCAGGAAGTGATGATTTTGTCTGCTTTAATTCGTTGGATGGAAACGCTGCTTTATTCCCACGTCTTTTATGCGATAATCCAGTTTTGCGCATGAAGTTCATTCGCATTTTTGGATGGAAACATAGCTAATGCCATTGTCCATTGCCCATGGCCGATAGACATCATGATGCTGAGCCGGTATCGCAATCCTCCTCCCCGTCGGCACAGCAAAAACCCGCTCACAAAAAATACACACTTAGGCCCCGTTTACACTAACACGTCTTAGTTTTAAAATGAAATTTTAGATTGAAAATGAGCCACATCCACACTGATGTTTCATCTAGCATTTCTGAACAGCCCTTCGTCCACACTATACCGCTGAAAATGCTCTCTGTACTGCTCTCCAGGCTGTCAGCGGGTGCTTTGAGCACAAAACCCCAGAGAGCAGTCCATGTTGGACAGTTTATCAAGGATGTACCACTGGATGGCGTGTCACTATAGTTGTTAAATGTGATCTTTAATAAATCTTGTCTCTATCTAATGCCTCTTCAGTCTTTTGAATCTATCAGGTAACGTGTCTGAGCGTCAGTACACTGTTTCAATCTTTCGCTTTCACGCTTGTACTCAGTAATGTTAGCGTAACCCTCAGATGTTGGTTGGTTCCTGTTGGTTGTGCACCTTTTTTACCAAGTGTGTCGACGCCATTATAACGACACTGATCACTTTGACTGTTCTTGCCAGAGTCCCGCTGAAAAAGGGATTGACAGGTGGTCATTTGTGTGTAACTTATCTTTGTTTATTTAAGATTTGGTTGGGTAACAAAGACCTTACGGGTCTGGAAACGGTAGACTACAAATAATAAATTCAATATGAATTAATTAATTATTCATAAATTAATTCATCAATGCCATTTTACATTAGACATCGTACGATGCCAAATTGGTCGAAATCGTCCAACCCTAGCGCACAGTTGAGCAGGATAAATGTTTTATACCATAAGAAAAAATGTGCACAAACTGCAATGGAAACCCATTTACCTAATAAATTTAGCACATTACAAAATCATGTTTTGTTATAAGAGATCATATGATGATAAAAATGGGTGTGTTGGACAGCATTAATGGTCAAAGCAGCACTTCCAGCACATTGTAAAAGATCTGAAATGTTGTTATGCTGATTGTAAAAGGTCTCAGCCGTCAGTCCATCATCACAGTGCTTCAGTATTATTATTATTCTATTATTGTTCCCTCCAGAACTGTCTTGAGAATTTGTCTCAAGTTGTGTTTTCGTGTGTGGATTATCTGGCTAGACAAAACATGTAAGTGTAATGAACAGTGTTTCACCACAGAGCTTATTATTTACCATCTTCGAAAAGCCTATGGGAAAATCCTATGGGGATTTTATCGAGGGAGCCAGTTTTATGCTAGCAGCCGATTAGCCTACAAGGTGACGTCATAGTTCCTCCACTCTATTGGTGTTCCTAAAAGTGTACATTAGATGTATAAATATCTGTATGTGATTTTTCTGAAAAGAAAGTTTACATGCAGAACATCTAACAAAAACATGTTTGGTCATTTTTAAAGGGGACCTATAATGTAAAAATCCCATTTATGAGCCATTGTGTGTCAGCAGTGTGTGAATATAACCAGCTTCTAATGGTAAAAATGAATTAATTCTATTTTTTCTAATCACATTTCATAAAGTCAACAGAAACACTTTGACTGAAATTCTCCCTTTGTACGTGTCATCAGAGGGGTAATGCCCCGCCCACTAGTGATCGTCTCTTCCTCATTAGCATAAACAGCAGCCCTGAGTGAGAAGCAGCCATCTGTCTGTTAGCCATTAGAGTGTTTGAGCTGCTGAAGATAATGTCAGCATAGACTAAGAGGATTATAGAGGTGGAGTTTTAGATGAAGCACAAATGAACAGCAACAGGAGTCTCCATAGACTGACAGAAGCATGATTCACACACTGATTCACAGTGGTGGAAAGAGTACTGAAAAATCATACTCAAGTAAAAGTACCATTACTTGCACAAAAATGTAGTGCAAGTAGAGTAAAAGTATCTGTAGTAAATATTACTCAAAGTATGAGTAAAAAGTAGACCTTTTAGAAGTACTCAAGAGTAGTGAGTAGTGAGTATTACACTGTAGAGAAGCTGATGCGTTTACAGAATGTTACGTTTACACATCCCTGCACAAACAACGTGTGGTGTATTTAGGGATCTTCCTATTTTCATTCGTTCCTTCCAACCTGCCTTCAATTATTTGTTTGTTCTCTCCTTCCTTCCTTCCTTCCTTCCTTCATTTATTCTTTTGTTCCCTCCTTCCTTCGTTCACTCGTTCGTTCGTTCATATTTTTGTTCCTTCCTACATTAGGTCCTTTTGTTCATTCATTCGTTTGTTAATTCCTTCCTTCCTTCCTTAGTTTGTTCAGCCCTTCCTTGAATTCTTCCTTCATTTGTTTGGTCCTTCCTTCTTTCCTCCCTTCATTTGTTCGCTCATTCTTTCTTTCATATTTTTGTTCCTTCCTTCATTAGGTCCTTTGTTCGTTCGTTCGTTCCTTCTTTCCTTCCTTAGTTTGTTCAGTCCTTCCTTGAATTCTTCCTTCATTTGTTTGGTCCTTCCTTCTTTCCTCTATTCATTTGTTCGCTCATTCTTTCTTTCATATTTGTGTTCCTTCCTTCATTAGGTCCTTTTGTTCATTCATTCGTTTGTTCGTTCCTTCTTTCCTTCCTTAGTTTGTTCAGTCCTTCCTTAAATTCTTCCTTCATTTGTTTGGTTCTTCGATCCTTCCTTCCATTCCTTGTTCGGTCCTTCCTTTTATTTGGCCCTTCCTTCCATTCTTCATTTGTTCCATTTAGCTGTTTGGTGATTTCAGTCATCATACAGTCGACATCCATCATTTTCAGTCACATGCAGTCTATAAACACTCTCTGGATCATTGCGTGTGCAGATTTTGGACGTCTTCTTGGACATTTTTAATGTTTCTCAAAGGTTTGCTGCGTTTATAAAGCGCCCATGTCTTGAGGTTGTTCAGTATGATGTGATTTACTTTCTATGTGTGATTTAATTGGACAGGAATCACAGGACTGATCTTTCTACTGTAGACAATGACCATAGACAAGAATAATAAAGTAGTGACTGCAGGTTGAAGGACAGTAGTGGAGTAAAAGCACCGATACTGCACTAAACATGTACTCAAGGGGAAGTAAAAGTCCACATTTATAAAACTACTCAATAAATTACAATTCCTGAGAAAAACTGCTCAATTACAGTAGTGCAGAGTATTTGTAATTAGTTACTTTACACCACTGCTGATTCACAACCTGGATAACGTTATCAGTTTTCAGTCTGCCGCTCTGCTGAGGCAGAGATGTTTGTAGCTCCGCCCTCTTTTTAAAAGAGCACAATCTCATTTGAATTTAAAGTGACAGTCACCAAAACGCCACAATTAGGATCAAAGCCTGAAAGGGTCAGCTTTAGAGAGTTATGAAACATTGTCTCTGTGGTATTATGAGCTGAAACTTCACACACACACACACACACACGCACACACTCTAGGGACGTCAGAGACTTATTTTACATCTTGGAAAAAGAGGCATAATAGGCCTCCTTTAGACATAGTTGTGGAAGTGTGGGCACTTCATCTCTTATTTAGTTTCAAAGAGCTCAAATAAAGCCTCCAGATCTTTAGTTCACTCATACATCTGCGTTCCTGATGCTTCAGATTCTCAGCCCAATCGGGCCTTGTTGGCAGGTGTGCTGTTGTCTTTGAGAGCGGTCTTCATAATCATCATCATCATCATCATCGCTGTGCGGATCGTTTTTATTATGAGTAATGCTGGGCTTGAGGGATACGCTTTTGGTTTGTTCACGTCTCCAAATAACAGCTTGATCTGATTAATTCTCACACACACACACACACACACACGCCTTTACCCATGATTACTGCCATATGCGTGTGTTGCAGCAGCTGACTTGATATATATATATATATATATATATATATATAAATATATATATAGCTGAAGAAAACAAATATTCCAAATATTTGCAAACAGAAAAACAAAACTCTGTGAGATTTATGAGTGTGTGTGTGTGTGTGTGTGTGTGTGTGTGTGTGTGTGTTAGGGTGTGTGATAATGCTGATGTATTATTGCTCAGTGTTTTTCCTTATTTGACATTTGGTATATTTTGGACAGTAGACGTGAACAACACAAGAGATGAAGTCGGATTTATTTAAATAAATGAATCAATTAAGGGCGACGCGGTTTTGCAGTGGGTAGCGCTGGGTAGCCTTGGCTGGGTCAGTTGGCTTTCCTCCGAGTGCTCCGGTTTCCCCCACAAGTCCAAACACATGTGGCAGGTGAATTGGGTAAGCTAAAATTGCCCATAGTGTAGTTGTGTGAATGAGTATGGATGTTTCCCAGTGATGGGTTGCAGCTGGAAGGGTATCTGCTGCGTAAAAAATAAGCTGGATAAGTTGGCGGTTCATTCCGCTGTGGCGACCCCTGATTAATAAAGGGACTAAGCTGAAAAGAAAATGATTGAATGAATCAATTAAATGGATAGTCCAGCCCAAAATTATTCATACCCTTGGCAACTTCTGACTTAAAGTGGTTGAAATGTAAATAAAAGCTGATATATATATATATATATATATATATATATATATATATATATACATACAATGATGCCTCTTGTCTTATCTTTTGGGAGAAGCCTGTGTCATTTTCGGTCAAAAAATATTCCTGGTTGAATAAAAGTGACTCTAAGTCAGAATATATGAATAATTTTTAATAATTAAAGTTAAGATTTTAAAAAATACTTTGGGCAATACAGACGTCTTTTATTCACTTATTTTATTTAGCTGATGAAAAACACAGTAAGACTGTAATACTGTGAAGTATTTCAAACAAACTAATTAATGCTAATGTTTTTTAAAATGTAAAAATTGAGCACTAATAATACTTAACTTTATAATCATTCTAATACATTGCCTAATATATTCCCATGAACATCTTTTAATAAATAATAAACTTCTTTAAAACCATATATGTTTGTTCATCCTATTGTAGTTGTACAACGACTGAACAACAAAGGAGAATGTAATTTTACTGATTACAGCATTTTATATTCTTGAAAATGAAATATTCGTGATGAAACATTACTGCGTGGATTACAATGTCATAACAACCAAAGCATCTCAGCTGGAAAAACACTGCCAGCAAAGCAAAGTGTTTCAACACCAGCTGGACAATTTAAAAGTGTTTGGCATTAAGAAGCTGCATTGGAGAACACACATTAATTGAATATTTATTGTTAGGCCTCTTTGTCTTTTTTCATTCATGACATGTACTAGAACCAAACCTTTGAAGGCAGTTCATGTTATTTACTTAGTAGGCGGGGATATGCTAAGTGTGATTGCATGTTCACCTGTGTCTTATTTTCGCATGATTAGAATTCATTAACATGTTAAAAATAGGGCTGGGCAATTATTAAATAAAATCTCATATATATATATATATATATATATATATATATATATATATATATATATATATATATATATATACACACACACTACCTAACAAAAGTCTTGTTGTGGATCCCAGTTGTAAGAGCAACAAATAATAACTTGACTTCTAGTGGCAGAAGGTAGATTAGGAAAAGTCATGGTTTGGGGTTACATTCAGTATGGGGGCGTGCGAGAGATCTGCAGAGCGTCTGCAACATCAACAGCCTGAGGGATCAAGACATTTGTGCTGCCCATTACATTACAAACCACAGGAGAGGGCAGATTCTCCAGCAGGATAGCGCTCCTTCTCATACCTCAGCCTTCACATCAAAGCTCCTGAAAGCAAAGAAGGTCAAGGTGCTGCAGAATTGGCCAGCCCAGTCACCTGACATAAACATTATTGAGCACGTCTGGGGTAAGATGAAGGAGGAGGCATTAAAGATTAATCCAAAGACTCTTTATGAGCTCTGGGAGTCCTGCAAGAACTCTTTCTCTGCCATTCCAGATGACTTTAAATAAAATAAAGTTAATTATTCAAAATTAATAAAGTCTTAGTTATTGCAGAGATGTGTGAATGCAGTCCTCCAAGCTCATTGGAGTCACACACAATATTCATTCCGTCTCCACTGCAGCATGACTTTATATTCTATACTGGACATTACTTCTGTTCAGTGACGAGACTTTTTGTCTAAGCAGAGTCAGACCGCACTGTCCTCATTAAAGAAATAAAAATCAAGACTGATCATATTTGATTGTGCTAAAATAAGCGTAATCTAGAGGCCTTTTACCTTTCATATGAGCCACTTCTGATACCAAATGATCAACTAGAAGTCATGTGATTTAATTGCTGTTCCTAAAACTTAGACAACAACACTTTTTCAGGTAGTGTATACATATTGACTCCATGTAAAGACTATTTTTACATTATAAAGTATATCCTGTGTGGAAAAAATGTACTTATTAATATGCGATCGTATTTTATTTAGAACATCAAGGAAAATGTTTGATAAAAAATGTAGAAATATTAATAAAATATATAACATCTGAGAGTGCTTCATGAATGAAGTAATATTTTACAAAAGCCGTTTGTTGAACCTTGGTGTTTTGTCTCATTGCAAATTTGATGTGGTTAAGATACATTTATGATGTTTGCTTGATTTTAAAGTTTGAATCGAAAGTTGCTGCATGTTTTTATTTCAGTATGTTGATGTATTACCGACTGAATTGGAATATTGAGCAGAGGGCAGGGTTTTATTTTTGAACTCCTCATATTTCACTCACAGCAAACTAACAGAGGGGCCTCGCTAAGCATATCTCACCCAATCAAAATAATCATGTAATAACTGTCATTCCACAGCAGAAGTACATCCTCGGACTCTGATTAAGCTTATCTAATTCCTTTTTTAACAGATTAACTTTGGATTATTTGCTCACTTTGACTAACAATGTGTGCTAACAAAATAAACAGGGCGTTTTGATTTCATGTAGACTTTAAACAGTGACGGTCAGTCCACAGGAATTCATGAAATGTCACAGTTTGCATACATGATCTGTTTGTCTTGAGTATTTTTTGGGTGAAAGGTGTGATCTGAATGCCTCTGTTATTGTGTTGATTCGAGTCTGTTTGATGTGTCTCTGGCAGAGCTTTATTGTGTCTGTGACAGATTCCTGACATGTTGAGAAGTATCTGCTGTGGGTTTGATGGCCCTCATAAACCTCAGAGTGCTGTGAGAGAGAATAGAAGAGCATATGTGTTAGGGCTGCGCGGTATATTGTAATGATTGAGATTTTGCAAATGTGCATATCACAATGGTTTGTGTGGCTCTCACTTGCAAACCATATGAAAGCAAGTTTATAATAGTTTGGGATTTTTTCATTAGCTTTAGTTTTTACTTCATTTTGACTTGTTGTTTTCAACTTCAGGTAGTTTGAATTAGTTTTTAGAGGCAGATTTACTAGTTTTGTGTGTTCAAGCAAAAGATTCGAACTCAACTTGATTAATTTATTGGACTCTGAGTCGACTATTTCGCTAAAGAATCAATAGTTTTAAACACAGTGCACTTTCAGATTTACCCCTCAATCTGCTGGATGTTTTCATTCACTAAGTGTTGTGTTATACCTTTTTAAAAACCTATAATAGGGGCTCTTTAAAGCTTTATAACCTGCCTAAATTTAATTTAAATTTTAAATTTAATTTAAATTTAAATCTGTTGAAACTAATCTTTCTTAGTTTTTCCTCAGTTTTAATGGGAATGTATGTAAAACACATAAAAACAGATATTTTTATGTGGGATTACTATGTTCAGAGTGCTTGTAAACAGATCTGCGATTCTGTTCAAGTCATTTGAATTGATAAAAAATGATGCATATAAACATATATCGTAAAAACAACCTCTCGCTCTCGCTCATGAAGCTAATACGGATGTAACTAAAACTGCAATTTGTCGAAATTCTGCTAGTCCTGGTTCCATAATAGAGCACATTTCTAATGAGCCCAATGTTAAAATGGCCAACTTTACAGCAGAGTACAGGTGTTTACAGCCTGGCACAAAGAATGATTTTGGTGTAATTAGCTAATGTTACCCTTCATGATGACTGTGAGGGGGTGAGTTTTCAGTTTTTGTTATATTAAGTTATAATAAGTTTGCATAATTTAGGTTGTGGCCACTTGAGTGACAGGTAGTCTGGCTGGTCGTAGTCACTTCACCACAGCTGATTCCGGCTGATTAGCCGCTGAACTCTGCATATTCATCGTATTTTTGTGTTGTTTTATGTTGATTTAAACAGTCAGCTGCATTTTGGAATTATTTCCTACAATTATCAGATAATATGGCATGCCTGGCACTTAATTGTGCTCACAAAACATTCACAGGAATCAGTCTTATGCTGTCCACTCCTCCATGCACCAAACAGCAGCTCAGGATACAGCCCGGTCCAGGATTATGGAGCCTTGGAATCGTCTCGTCGCGGGTCTTTGATCACATCAGTGGCGCTGCATAGTCTCTGAGGGCCTCGGGATGAGTATCCCCAGGCGGAAATAGAGAATAAAGAGAATTAGCGTAGCTGCTCTTCATAGTGTATATAAAGGAGATGCGTGGAGCACATTCATGCATCATACCGCTAAGTGCTGTATTGAGTGTATGCTTTACTAAAAAGATAGGTCTTTAATCTAGTGTTGAACTGTGAGAGTGAGTCTGAGCCTTGGACATTATCAGGAAGGCTATTCCAGAGTTTAGGAGCCATAAATGAGAAGACTCGACCTTCTTTACTTGACTTTGCTGTTCTGGGTACTACTAGAAGCCCTGAGTTTTGAGATCTTAAAGAGCGGGTTTGATTGTTGCGAGACAGAAGGTTGGTTAGATAAACAGGAGCTCGATTATTTAAAGCTTTATAGGTAAGAAGTAATATTTTAAAATCAACACAAAACTGGTAGCCAGTGTAAGGAGGATAACCTTGGGGTGATTTGATCATATCTTCTAGACCTAGTAAGAACTCTGGCGGCTGCATTTTGTACTAGCTGAAGATTGTTAATACAGGAAATCTGATTTGGTTGCATGTTACAACAGCAAGCTATCAAATCGTAATCAAAAAGCATTGCAACAAGACAGAAAAGCAGCAACTCCACTCTATTTTAAGTGTTTCTGTTTTCCTGTTGTTTTTGATGCTTTCAAGTTGATAAAATTATACCAGTGGAGCAAATTAATGTTTACATTGTCAATGTATGACTTGTTTTATGCAACATTAAAACATGGCTGTTCACTTTGCGAAGTTGTAGTGATTTCTTTTTTCTAACATATGTTGGTTACAGTATATAAAAAACAAAACTGTAGCATACAGCCCTAATACTGTGTCACCTGACTGAGTGAGCTGTGTGTCTGCTACTTTTCACTTTTATGTCATGAATGTGTTGGTGTTGAGGAAAAGCACATGTTCCTCTCTGTCCTCCCTCTTCCTCTCCTGACGAGTCTGTCGCTAATTAAGAGTCAGCAGAGCCGCTCCATCTGTCAGTGCATGAGCAGGTGTGCTGCTTCAGCTCTTCACTGACCCCAGGCCCTCTAGAAAACCAATGAAATTGTGCAATTTTAGACTTCTCCAGTTTTTCCACTGGTAACATTTTCATGGCACATATTTGAGGTATTTTAATAATAATCTATTTCATTAAAAATCTATATTTTTATTTTATTAAGCTACACAGGGCTTGCAAAACTAGGCTATTATGTTTTCCAGTCAGGCTACCGAAATTTAAACCTTGTTGGACTATCTTAATGGGAGAAAAATGATAGCCTATTTCAATAGGGGTCAATCATCAGTTCACCGGACACACTGCTGTTTACTGCTTATAACCACAGATACAGGGATACTGAGGTCATGTTGATCAGCTGGTTTGTCTTTAAGCTGACATATGAACGATCCACTGTTGAATCACAGCTTTAAAACACTCCAGTGTCCCTGTATCTGTGGTTACACTCAGTAAATGGTGAGTTTGGTAAAGTGATGACTTCATACAGGGATGCTCATTTTGGTTAATTTTGCCAACTGACTTGTTAACTGAATATTAATCGTTTACTAATCTGATTAATATTAAATTATTATTTAACAAAAATACAACTTTTATGTGTCTATTTTATGTCTGACACATTAAATATTTCATTTTAAAATACTGATTTATTTTAAGACACGAGTATATTAACAACAGAACATCTTCAGAGCTGCAGTGTTCCAACAGTATAGAAAATAATAAAAATAATAAAATAAATAGGCCTGCCGTAGATATTTTTCACTTCAATGAAAAATGTAGATTACAAAACGAAAGCACTGACTGATTCCTTTTAAGAACCAGCAGAGGCTGTATTTTTTTTCCAATCTTGTTTTTGTTCCGTCAAAAAAAAAATATCAGGCTACCTCAAATCGATCGCTCATTGGAAAATATGCATTTAATTAATGCTCCGCTGCTATTAATATATCATAAACCTCTGTCAACATTTTTAATACAAGTCATTATTTTAAAGATTATATCTCGAGTGTCTGGTTTTACCTTAGAGCTTGTGTGCTTTTATTTCCTCTCTCACTCGCGGTTCATGTGTGCATGCTGTGTTTGATGAAACGAGGCTCATAGGTAGACTATTTGTAAAGTATAGGCTACTATAGCATGTTACAATTTGGTGACACTTTATTTCGATGGTCCATTTGAGTATTAGTAGACTGTCTACTTAATATCTGTTGATACTGACATTAAAAAGACATTTAACTGACTATAAGAAACTTTGCAAGTATACGTCAACTTACTCTAACCCCAACCCCAACCTAACAGTCTACTTATAATCTAATGAGAATTAGCTGCAATGTAACTTAAATTCAACAAATGGACCATCAAAATAAAGTGGGACCAACAATTTTGTTGTTTACATATGATATTGCATTCATATACATACATGTTTTCTAAGCTATAAAAGCTATCATTATGCAAAAATTAAGTAAATTGGATTTGTTTAATATTGGCATATGTAGGCTATATTAAAAATGGATATTTCATACAAACTATTAATAACTGTAATTTTCCAAATGGAAAAAAAGGTTGGTTTGTTGGTTGTACACTGTGGGCCCTATCATACACCCGGCGCAATAAGGTGCAAGAAGTGTTTGGCATGATTTGTTGCGCAATGCTTACACATTGCTTAATACACACAGGATGTAGAGCAATACACAAATATCATTACACATGAAAAAAATTAAAGGAATAAAATATTACAAAAATTATTATTTTCTACATGAATATGAACACCACTGCCTCCATGCCCTCACCTCAGGGGGCTTTTTCAGTTTATTCATCACAATTTGCGGTTGTATAATGTTGTTGTTGTTGTTGTTGTTGTTGTTATAATAATTATTATTAGTAGTAGTAGTATTATTAATTATATGCATATTTATATTTGCTTTAATTAAAAAAAAAATGTAGATTTGGTCCACCTGTGGGGTTTTGGAGACCATCACCATATGGGGCATAAGAACAGGACGTGTGTTTGTCTTTTTTTACCACGCTTCATTATTATTGTTGATTTATTGGTTTGCTGGAGATTAGAACTGAATTTAGAAATAATTTTGACACAAATCTTTGCACTTAAACTAAATTATATATGTAGACTAATGGATGTCTTCAGTGGAGTGCCTAAAACACGTTTGCTTATCCACGAAAGTAAAGGAGTAAAGTGTAAATGTAATTCTCACGCCGCAGATGGTCTGTTTAACTGTTTTTTCACTAGTGAAGCATTCAGGTTTTCTATAAATTTTTTCCACTTACTGTACAAAGTCGCCCTGTAAAGAGCAAATGTGCCATGGCGTGATGCAACTGACTCTCGAAGGGAATGGGAGATGAAACTTGGTTTAATGCATGTTATTCTCAAAACACACCCATAACTCATGTTACCGTCTTGCGAGTTAACAAATATGTGTTAAACATTTATTGAAAAAAAAATATATAAATATATATGTTTTTTTATCGTTTAACTGATACCATTTATCGGTAAAAAACGCACCCTTTCGATTAACGGTTAATCGGTTATTATGAACATCTCTACCTTCACGGCCAATCGCAGTCATTTCTTTTGATCAACACTAGGCTTGAGCTGCATCCAAATTTTGATATCGTCAAACCTCCTCCCTATTTTACCCCGGTAATCGGTATTACTGTGAATAATAAATAATGAGGCTCAGACAGCATTACCAAACTCTTGGTTTGTGTCCAAACCATTCAGAAACTGAATACCAAACACTAATACTGAAACCATAACAAAATAACACGCACAACATTATTAACAACTTTTATAATAATTTTTTTTATTTAATACAATATATTTCCTCTGCCAAGTAATTCATCACTGCATCAGAACAGGTTTTCCAACAGACACTGGCCCTTTTATACCTTTTTGTTGCACAATTTGCAAATTGCCTCGTCCGTATTTACCGCCTCTCCCTTTTCGTTCGGTTGAAACCTGAAATACAGTTTTCTGTATATGAGTGCATTGTTTTTTATGATGGTATAACTGTATTGAAACTGATACAGTTGCTTTTTTTAGATACCGCGTGGTATCATATTACCACGCAAACCTAGTGAACACAATGGCAAATCAACTGTGTTTAAGAACACACTCAATGGTGCTCAAATGTTAGCGGGAAATGGACGCTCTAAAATTTCAGTACTGATTTGTACCAAAATTCGGTATCGTGACAACACTGGTGTGAATTTGGTGTTGTCAAATGAAGTGGTACTTCTCTACCAAGTAAAAAAAAAACAATTCAAAAATGAAAAACAATTGATCGCTATATAGGGATATTAAGTAGTATTCAATTCCTTATTGAGTAATTAAATTAGATTTCAGTCATAGTAATTTAAATTTAAAAATCATTTAAATCCAACTTTAATGATGCGCTTAGTTTATAATTACGTTTTTCAAGTAACTGACTGACACAGTTCTTGCTATTAAAGCATTGTAGTTTAATGCATCACCAGATCATTGACCTCTGGAGACTCAGCTCTGTGTGAGCGAGATTAAAATGCAGTCGGACCTTTGGACCAGCGGTGTGGGTTTCTGGCAGTCTGGGAATGGCGAACGAGGCATTTCTGCAGAACTAATGCAGGGGAATGTGGGGAATTTGACAGGGCCTTTGTATGGAGGTGTGTGTTTGTGAGTGTGTTTGCGTTCATTGTGTTGAGATGTGTCACTCTGGTGCGGATGAACAGGAGAATGACAACCAACAAACCATGAGGTCAGAACGCCATCAGTAAAATAGTGATTCCCAAGGCCTAAATTATTCATAGCCCTGACACAGTCTGACTTAAAGTTTTTGGGCGAATAAATAAAAGCTGAGAAATACTTTCTTTCCACAATGATGCCTTTTTTTAACATCGTCTTACTATCTTTCGGGAGAAACCTGTGTCATTTTTGGTTAAAAACAAACTTGTTTGTATAAATAAAGGTAACTTTAAGTCAAAATTTGCCAGGGGTATTAGTAATTTTACTTTAAGTTTGATATTTTTAGCCCCTTAATATTTGTTTACCACTGTTATACAATGACTTGCCTAATTACCCTAACTTTAGCCTATTTAATTTAAGCTGAATACTAGTATCTTTGTTATTTATTTTTATTTTTTTATTGAACATTTTGGTTTTGAACAAAGCCCGAGATCCACCCATTAAACAACCACAATAATAATAATTAATAAATTAAATAGAATAAAAACAGTAATATTGCAATAATAGGTACAAAATCAGGATTGAAACATATCTGACACACTCTCATATTTAACCAAAATTGTACAGTTTTTTTTTACAGGCATCATTTATTTTGGCTGTGGTGTATTCCAAACTAATAATGTCCAGTAGAAAGAGCCTCCAGGATAGATCAGTTGGAACTGATGGATCTAGCCATAATTTCAGGATTGTTTTTTTTGCAGCAGTCAGAACAACTGACAGAGTCTTTCTTTGGTTGATGGATAGGGAAAGTGATGAATCGTCCAGCATGAGAAAAAGCAATGGGTCGCAGTTTCCATTAGTTCTGATAGAAAGTCTCGTACCTTAGTCCAAAATATTGCAATTTGGGTACATTCCCAGTAGGGCAGTGCGATAATATGATATTTGATCGTGGATGATACTGCACGATCCCCTTTTTCAGAAAAATTGTTGTATCGCCATACAGTATATAGTGCAGTGCTTCCGCGACATTCATTCTTCCTTGAGGGGCGCCACACCTAAATTCATCCCGCCACGGCTACATTACAGCTTCTCATTCAAAACAATGTTGTAGACATACGCGTTACATAAACGCACCAAATCATACTTCAGTAGTGTTTAATTGAGGGCGCACAAGAAGTGTGCAAGAACGGAGACAATCGGCGTGCAAGCAAAGAGACCCGCATGCTCTATATGGGGCATCTGCAGACTTGCGATCTCGCCCGGTAATACTGCGCTCACGACATATGTCACTGAAATAAAGCCATAAGTTGTTGGTAGATCTGTGTACAACAGGGCTATTTAATTAGTTTGTCAAGGGGTCCAGTTCATGAAGAGCATCCCAAACGAGGGGCCAGAGATGACTTGCAATATACTGTAAGTGATGATGACACAACAGCAATACAAGAGCTCATATGCTGTTTTTTGCTCCTTAAGACACCCACGTTGTTTTTTTTAACATTAAAATGTTAACATGTGGCTTTTTTTTACAAACACATTCAAATGTTGTATTTCAAAGCACAGCAAAATCAGTGCATTGCTCAAGTAGGCTTCTTCTACATACAAACACATTCATATGTTGTTTTGAACTGCGTAACAATTAGGTTGTATATTTATATTGGTGATTTTGGTTGTATAATTATATAGTCTGAAAAATAATCATGGTTTCATGGTCATGATTATTATGCATTTATTAAATTCGAAACACTCCTAGTTTTGTTAACTTTGTAAAAAAAGCCAATTACATGTTTGAAGGTGTTGCTGAGGATCTGTCTAATAAGTTGATTTGAACTAAGATTTGTTAGATTTGTTAAATGTTGATTTGGATGGTACAGTAATTGTAATGCAGGTCTTGTTGAATGTTCTTTCTTTGCAGAATAGCACTTGCATTAAATCTTCACTTGATTAAAATATTCTTAAACATACATGGTAAGAGTATATTTATATATGGGGACATTAGTTTGGTTGTATTGTACCTTTTTAATTTGCAAAATAATCTTTAAAAATCAACTTAAAAAAAGAATCGGGATAAAAATCGTGAATCTGGATTTCCCCAGAAAAAAATCGTGATATGATATTTTTTCCATATCGCCCACCACTAATTCCCAGAACATATGTAAATAAGTACCTCGTGTAGAGTTGTTACATAAGTGACGAAAAGGGTCTGATTTTCTTTTCATTTAAAATAACATGTAGGGGGTGGCATAAGCCTTAAAATATTTATAATGAATGATTTGGTGAGCTGGGTTTTTTGAAGTTACAAAACAGTTCTCCCAGACAGTCTCCCAATCAATATTTATATTGAGTTCTCTCTCCCAGAAGCCCTCAATTGATGTATTTGAATATTGTCATACTATAAGTGGTTTATAAATTATATTTACAAAACCTCTAGAGTCCAAACTAGAATCTATCCATTCTATCATTGGATGAGGGGATATTTTGTGAATACTATTATCTTTAAGAATATCTAATATTATGTGATTTATGATTTCCCTATTTAGAATTTGCAAAGAATAATTTTCAGAAATTAGATTATTAAGGAGAATGTCTGACTATATGAATTTAAAACCAACTTTACCTCAAAGATATTCATCCATGTACGTACAGAAATAACACAGGTCCAGGTTCCCTCTCATCAAATATTTATTACATCGCATATTTATTATACATTTACATATTATAGATGTATTTAAACATGTATTATTATATGTGACCTCCCTTATATCTCGTAACGGTTTAAAACTAAGAACCTACACTATAATGAAGGCACATTATGCACAAATGTAAACAGCCTTTCCTCAACCATGCTAACGTATGGATCGTCACCCACCTTCGTGATTAAAAATGTAATTTCTGTGGAAAAACTTAGTGAAGTTTATTCATAAACAAATTTCGAGAGGATCATGTGCTTATGATTGTTCTCAGCTGTTACAGCTTCAGCTAATGACCGATTATCCAATCAGACGATTCCTAACTCCCTATAAATAACCAAAGTTTTCTTATCTCAACATCTTCGTCTTGAAGAACCCCACCCCACCCAACCACTTCTACTTTCCCTCCTTTCAGATGGGCGACATGGTGGCCCAGTGATTAGCACTGTTGCCTCACAGCAAGAATGCCTTTGGTTAAGTCCCTACTAACTCTAACTTTTTTTCTTTCTGGTAAATATAAAAGATATTTGGAAAGGCTCCCACTGACTGCAATTATACAGACAAAAATACAATGGAGGTCAATGGAAACCAAATCCATCCTGTTAACAAAGTGTTCTTTTATGTTTCTTAGAAAGGAGAAATTATGCTTTGTACCCAAAATGCCATCGTTCTGTAAACAAACAGCAGAAACACGGTAAAAGTTTCCTGATTTTGGCTGAAAAGAAGATATTTTGGAGAATGTTCGAAACCGGTAACCATTGATGGCCATTGTGGGAAAACAAATACTGTGGAAGTCAATGGCTGTCGCTTTTCATTCATTCATTTTCTTTTCGGCTTAGTCTCTATTAATCTGGGGTCGCCACAGCGGAATGAACCGCCAACTTATCCAGCATATGTTTTACGCAGCGGATGCTCTTCCAGCTGCAACCCATCTCTGGGAAACATCTATACACACTCATTCACACACATACATTATGGACAATTTAGCTCACCCAATTCACCTGTACCGCATGTCTTTGGACTATGAGGGAAACCGGAGCACCAGGAGGAAACCCACGCCAACACTGTGAGAACATGCAAACTCCTCACAGAAATTCCAACTGACCCAGCCAGGGCTCGAACCAGTGACCTTCTTGCTGTGAGGTGAACGTGCTACCCACTACGCCACCATGGCACCTATCGCTTTCCAACCTTCTTGAAAGTATCTTCTTTTATGTTCAATAGAAGACATAAAGTCAAACAGGCTTGGAACAAGTAAAGGGTGAATAAACACTGACAAAATGTTCATTTTTGGTTAAGCTATCCCTTTAAAGACCGTGATACACCATGACCATAAACAGTTTAACTTCTACAGTATTTGTTTTCCCACTATGGCTATCGATGGTTACTGTTTCCCAACATTCTTGAAAATATCTTCTTTTCAGCCAAAATCAGGAAACTTTAAATGTGTTTCCCCTGTTTGTTTACAGATCGATGGCACTTTGGGTGCAGAAAAAACATAATTTCGTACTTCTATGGAACATAAAACACTTGGCAATGGAAGTCAGACAGAGTTTTGTCAGTGCAGTAAAAGGGAGATTCACACAAACCTATACGACTGTTTTTTTTCTGGTAGAATAAGATATTTGGAAAGGCTCTCAGTGACTTTAATTATATGGACAAAAATACAATGGAGGTCAACAGGAACCAAATCCATTCGGTCAACAACATCCTTCACAAACTGTTCTTTATGTTCCTTAGAAGGAGGAAAGTAATACAAGTTTGAAGCTCCACAAGTGTAAAAGCAGCATGACAGGATTATATTGTGGTTTTGTTCATTTGATGTGCTTTCGGAGTGTAGAATAATGACTTTGTTTTGTTTAATCTTCACTCAGTGTCTTGCCAGGAGGGTTTGGGTGAGGTCGTACAACTTCCAATCTGCTTCGAGTTACTGTTTTGATTCCCTGTTTTCCTCTAATTCCATTTCTATACTTGGAGCAGTGATGGAAAGACTGCTGCTCTGAGGGTCAAACAGCAGTAAACAGCAATAAAAGCCTGATTTACAGTTTTAAGAGGTCTTAGGGAATACAGGAATACAAATAGTTACGTGGAGCAGATTTGAAGTTGTACGACCTCACCCAAACCCTCCTGG
>CAIGQQ010004820.1:1677362-1693156 GCA_903798035.1 Danio albolineatus | reverse complement strand
ATATATATATATATATATATATATATATACACACAGATGGATCAAAAAGGACAGTCGTGTTTCTGCAGCAGCAGTAATGGGTCAATCACACTACGGCATTCGCATTCGAGATCAAAGCTCAATTTTTTACAGCAGAAGCAAAGGCTAGATTTTTATTTCTGGGACACATTAAAAATGCTTAAGAACACAATTTTATCATTTTTTTCTAACTCAAAATCATATCAACAAACATTGAACTCTTTTAAACTGGAGCATCCCATTATAATTGACATTTTTATCAAAGTAAACGAACTACAGAATAAGTTTAATAATATAGTTTTCTGCTGGATTCCAGGACATGCTGGACTATTTGGAAATGAACAAACTGACAAAGCTGCCAAAACAGCCCTTACAGGAAAGCTAAAAGAGTGCAAAGTCCCACCTTCGGATTTAAAGCCACTAATAAAAGGCTACAATCTACAGAAATGGCGATCAGAATGGCATCAGTGTTTAAAAAATAAACTTTTGAAATTCAGTCAGAAATAGAAAGAAACTCCAATTTATTTTTTAACTCAAGACATGATGAGATTGTTTACAGAAGATGCAGCATTGGACACACGAGACTCACACATGAACATTTACTTAAAGGAGAAGAACCCCCAAAATGCCAATATTGTAGCACAGAGATGCCCAAACTAGGGCCCATGGGCCAAAGTTGGCCCATGGTAGCCTTTGATTTGGCACGCCACCCCATCTGAGAAGAGAAGGATGGGGAAGATTGTCAACTGAAATATAATGTAACCCTTTGTTTGTTTATTCATTAAAATCTAACTGAAATTAAATGTTTCAATTAAATTAATTAATTAGATTTTGTTTAAATGTAAATACTGTCACCCGACAATGCAGAGACTTTGGTGAGCAAATCAAGTCAAAGGCAGATTCTGTTTGACCTGTGTATTCACCATTGAACACTACTGTGTCGTGACTGTGATTGGTTTTGTTGCGATAAGTTATCGTTTTAAAAGTCGTATTAGTTAATACAATTTAAAGTATTGTTTTCTATTTATTTTGAAATATTATTAAATAAATTAGGAAATTACTCATGGCAACTTTAACATAATATAGTTTGGTGTATTTATTTTCAGCCCGCGGCTCTCAGTGATATTCGTTTTTTGGCCCTTCATACGAAAAAGTTTGGGCACCCCTGTTGTAGCAGAAACCAAACTGTTAAACATATTCTTGTGGAGTGCCCTATTTTTAATGTTATCAGACAACAATTTTTATCAGGAGAGACTTTAAGTGAAATATTTTTAAATATGAATCCTTCTAAAATTGTATTTTTTTTAAAATCAAAAGTAAACCTTAAACTGTTTTAGAGTTTTATCTTATATATTATTATTATTATTATTTATGTATTTTACCTTGTGTATTATTTATTGCGGGTGATGAATTTTAATTGTTAGAATATTTTTTATAATTATAGAAAAGTGGTATTTATAAAATGTAGTTAACTTGATCTGTTTTTTGCCATGACATGAAATTCTCTCTCTAAACGGCTGCAGCGATTCAGCTGATCCATTATAGACTGCGACGCGGTGGAGAAAACTCACTCTGCAGACACGCTTGTGTCTGAATCCACAAGTAACGTTATTGATGTAACAGCCGAGAGAGGAAAAATGTTCCCTCACAAACACACCAGCAGGTCAACGGGGCCACAGAGAATGAGCGACAGAGTTTACAGCTTTTATTTTTTCCTAGCTGGGTTCTGATGTCCTCCCCTCACAGTGAAAGACTCCAGCAAACGCACAAGCAGTGTGTTGTGCACAGTTATCTGCTTTGTAAATAGTTGAAGCATTTAAATTACTCGCGGTTTCCTCCCTCGCCAAAGTAATACCGCCATATAACGCATATGTGATGAATGACGTCAGAACGTAATAACCGGTTATGATTATTTCTGAACCGATACCGAATCGTTCATCTCCGCATCACAGTGCATCGAAGAAGATTAATTTTGACACCCCTAATGGTTACCAGTTTCCAACATTCTTCAAAATATCTTACCTTCGTCAGAAAAAAAAAACTCACAAAGCATGAGTAAACGGCGAGGATATTGACATTTTTGGCAGAACTATCACTTTAAGTTTGCTTTATGCTATGTGCAAACCAGTATCTTTGCTCATATTAGGATATAACATTGCCAATTTTGCAAGTTTTCCTGAGAATTCTGGCTTTAATGCAGTGTACAGATGCTGTATTTAACCTGTCTCTCTCTCTGTCTCTGTCTGCAGTTATTGTGTGCAGATGCGTGTGAAGCAGGCGAGTGCTGCATGTAAGGTGAGACCGTGGAGTGCAGGTTTGATTCCTGAGCGCTCCGTATGTGTTGAATGTCAAAGCGACGCCATGGCGACTGATAACCGATGTCGTGGAGACGGGCTGCAGAACATCAGGTACATGCATCTAAACACTGGTATTAAAGGTGACCTATCATGCCCCTTTTCACAAGTAAAATAATAATCTCTGATGTCCCTAGAGAGTGTAGTGAAGTTTCAGCTCGAAATACCACACTAATAATGTTATCTAGTTCTCTGAAACTGACCCCTTTTAGGCTTCGACCCTAAAGCCGCCTTTCCACTGCACACGACAAGCGACAGACCGGAAGTCACTCATTTCCGATGGAGAGTAGTCCGGGAGGTGTGTGGGTCCTGATCATCTCTGTATGCAGAAAATTTGGATCCGATTTGAGCTGCAGATCCGTTGAAATATTTGAACTCCTGCGACTAGACCGTATGCGACCGGCCGATCGGAAGTGATGTATTTCAGTGTTGTCCAATCAGGTCCGTACGCGCGAGATGAGAAATTGGAGACTTTTCTTTCTTTTTTTTAATCAGAAAAAGTCTATATTAAAAAAAACATTTCTAATTATAGATGAGTAATAAAAATATGATTTTTTTTATGTTGTCTCATAGCGGTCTATGAGTTTCAGTATTCATTTATTCATTCATTCATTCAACCATGGTAAACACACGGAGAATAAAGGCTCTTGCTCTTGCACTCCTTTATTTCGGACACTGCGAGAATCAGCGTCTCCCCCATGGTGCACAACAACACTGAAAATACTGTGTGACTGCCACAAGGGGGCGCATTCCGACAGTCGTGTCCAAATGTCGTGTGCAGTGAAAAGGCGGCTTAATTGTGGCGTTTTGGTGACTGACTGAGCTGTTGCTTTAAATGCAAATGAGATTGTGCTTTTTTTTTCAAAAGAGGGCGGAGCTGTAAACATCTATATTTCACGATAGCAGCAGATTCACTCACTCAGGTCTGTTTACAATACAATACAATACAATATTTATTTATAAAGCACATTTAAAAACAACAGAGGTTGACCAAAGTGCTGTACATAGAAGTACAAAAGACAGAGAAAAAAAGGCAGATTATAAGAAAACATTTAACAAATAAAAGCAGTAAAACAATGATCAAGGAGTATTAAAAGCAAGAGAGAATAAGTAAGTCTTTAAAACAGACTTAAACACAGAACTGGAGGGGGAAAGTCTAATGTGAATTGGTAGGCTGTTCCAGAGTTTAGGACCAGCAACAGCAAACGCTCGATCTCTACGTTTTTTAAGCCGCATTCTTGGGACGGTGAGTAGATTGAGATCGTGGGATCTCAAGGTTCAAGAGGGGGTATACGGGCAAAGCAGGTCTGTGAGGTACTGAGGAGCAAGATTATTGACGGCTTTGTAAACAAATAATAAAATTTTAAAATCGATTCTGTATTTAATAGGTAACCAGTGAAGTGCAGTTAAAATCGGAGTTACCGACTCATGCTTGCGGGTGCCAGAGAGTGACCAGGCAGCTGCATTTTGTACCAGCTGCAGGCGAGAGAGAGAAGACTGAGAAATACCACAATAGAGAGAGTTACAGTAATCCAGACGTGTTGTTATAAAGGCATGAATTAATGTTTGAAAATTTGTCTGGGATAAAAGTGGCTTTATTTCAGACAGTTTATACAGTTTATGCTAATGAGGGAGAGATGGTCACTTAGGGCTGAGTGATTTGGCCTGAAATCAAAATCTCATTTTGAACATTTGAACTAGATTACGATTAATAAACGATTACAATCATTTTATTTTATATTTATTTTTTTGCCCTCATAGTTCACAAGTGAAGTTTCATAAACTAATTTCGAGAGGAGCACGTGATATGATTAAGCACGCCTGGCTGATCATCTGTAATCAGTAATAATCCAATCAGAGCGATTTCAAGCTTTCAATAAATGGATCATTTTTCCCTACTGCTCTACCTTCGTTTTGGAAGAATCCCCCCTTCCACCCCATCTCGCTAAGCATATCTAAGGGTGAACTCTTGAAACTTGAAAGTTTTGTACAGTAAAAAGGCTCACTTTGAATGAAGGGTGCATTATTTGATTTTAAAAGAGTTGAAGGAAACACACACATAGATTTACTATCTATGATTATTTATTGAACATCAACGCTGAACAACTGAAATTACTTTCGGAAACCAAATACAATATTTTTATCTTTTCTAAATAAATTAACTCTTGTATATCCTGTAAATAATGTTTTATTTTATGACATTATATTATAACAGGGCATTTCTTGCATCTTCTGTAAACAAATATTTTAATGTAAATAAGAATTTGAATGTAATGGAAAATATGTCGTCTCAAAGCATCTCTGGCACAGCTTACAATAATCATAGTCAGTGTACTGCAAAGTAGGACTTGACTAGAGAGCAGATGTGGCTTCGGAGTGGATGCAGAAGTGTAAGTCAGTACTAAGAAGTACTTTTCTCTCTCCAGTAGCCGTTCCTGCTCTTCTGATCAATTGGACTACACTGAAAAAATACACTAGTGCGACATACTAAACCGTACTTGCTACATGTGCATTTATACTTCTGCATGCTGTTTGTGTTGTTCTGCAATGTTCTGTCAAGTGTTTGTTTTTTTCTGAACGCTTCTTTAATGTACAAGTAACTCAAACAAGGCGTGTAGTTATATTTTTTTGTGAGGTGCGTGTAAGTGTCGGTGTCAGCCACGGTGAGGGGTATAGACCGCATGAAGGCTGCGCTAGACCATACACTGGAGCTTGACGCAGAAATATAAACAGTGGTGTCACATGACTTCACACGCGGTAGTGAAAGTAATAAAAATAATTGACCTGGAAAATTTTGATCGATTTTAGGCTCTTGAAGTCGATTTCGATTATTTTTTAATTAATTGGTCACTAATGGGCAGGAGAACTGTACCTAATTTAGTTTCATACAAATTACAAAACCAGAGAACATCTGTTTTCAAGTGTAGGTTTGTTTAAAAGTTTAGTTTCAAGCATTATGTAATGTACAGCTGAAGTCAAACTTATTTGCCCTTCTGTGAAATTTTAATTCTTTTTCAAATATTTCCCAAATTATGTTTAACAGAACAAGGAATTTTTTATTTGTTTTTATGAAAGCAGTTTTTAATTATTATTATTTTTAAATATTTTAAGCTCGGTATTATTAGCCCCCTTAAGCAATTTTTTTTTCGTTGATTGTCTACAGAACAAACCATTATACAATGACTTGCCAAATTACCCAAAAGCCCCAGTCAGATTACACGATTTCAGGACAATGTCCTTAACGTAGGGTGTCATGGGTATCATATGTCGTAAATGACATATGGGCGTCGTGACACTCGTGTAATGTGGCATATCTCATGACAATAGCTACGTTTCCATCCAGCTATTTTTATTCGCATTGTGGATATGCGCATAAAAAAATTGGTTGAAGGAAACACCATGATGCGAATAAATTTTAAAAATGTGCAATTAAAATGTATGCGCATAACTGAGTAGTATAAACTTTTTATTCGATAAGAAAAGATGCACATAAACTGTGATGGAAACACTTTTACCGCATAAATTCCAGTATGCGCATTAAATAAAGGTCATGTGATTGTGTTATAAGAGATCATGTGATGATAAAAATGTGTGTGAATGTACAAACCAGCAGACTGAACACACTGTAAAACATCTGAAATGTTGTTTTGGTCATTTTAAAGCGCCTCACCGTTTCAGTAGTTGTGTTATTATTTTATTAATGACCTCCAGAATCAAGAGCGTCTGTGCTCCGCGTCTGAAACCTTAAACGCCACCGCGCGTTCACTGCGTGTCAGGATTGCCTTCTGAGGCACGAGTCATTTATTAAATGTAGAGAAGATTCACGCAGCTTCTCCTACTGCAGCAAATTACGTTTTTACTGTTGATGTTTGGCGCCGGTTAATCAGGAAGTGACAATTTTGTCCGCTTTGACTCGTTGGATGGAAACGCTGCTTCATTTGCACTTCTTTTATGCCATAATCCAGTTTTGCGCATAAAGTTCATTCGCATTTTTGGATGGAAACATAGCTAGTGTCTTTAGTTTCTTATTGATTTGAATATTTTTCTCTTTCTAGAACCTTCTGGGCCGCTGCTCAGGCACCGGGCTGCTCTGGGTCGTGGGTTCGAGAGTCACTCACTGAAAACTGCCGGTGTCCATCATACTCTGTGATTTTTGTCTGAACCAACCTTTAAAAGCTCATTTTGAGGGACAATTTATTCCGCAGGAGTCTTCAAGAGCCTCCTCCTTCTGAAGCCAAATTCTCTCCATGAAAGGTTAAGCATTGACGCCCCAGTATACCTGTCACTTTATCTGTTTCTCCACCAAAACATCTGCTTTTCTCTGCTGTCTACCTCCACAATGCACCTGCACCCGTTTCTGACGCCTCATATTACACTTTTTCTGCTCTCTCGTTTGTCTTCTGATTCATATGTACTGTATTTATATATGTTTGAATGTAATGTGTGTGTGTTTTTAAATGCAAAACTTGTTTGCTAATGCACGAGTCAAGCTAATGTATGTGAATGTTTTGGTAGTATTTCGTTTTCTCAAGAACTTCATCTTTATGAGTATTTCCGAGTGTCCTGATCTGAATGCTATGAACTTTCACTTTTGGTTTGAAAGTTTTAGAAACTACACTCGACTCTTCTTGAAAATGGGACACAGTTTCTGGTGTTTACTATTATAGTGTAAAAGCTAATCAGCCTAAATTGTGGTTAAATTATCACCCCCGCAAGGACAAAAATACTATAATTGATAGTAAAGTACTTCATTAAACTGTTGTGTTGATGCTATAGTTGCTATTCTATACATATATGTTATACACCACAGTTTACTGTAGTAAAAACTAAAGTATACTACAATATTCACTACAGTTAAAGCTGCTGTATGTAAGTTTGTGACTCTTCTGAAGCATAAAAATCCTATAATATGTTTGCAGATATTTCAGAAACGTACTCAGTGAACATCTGAAAAACAATGCTGAAGTCAGATATTCTGCTTTGAAAATGTGCACTACATGCCAGAACACTGTATTTGTTTTGGTAATCTTAACCTGCCCAATGCCAGTTAAGCCTTGTTGGAAAACCGCGTATTTCATTCATTCATTCAGTTAGAAAGGCTCTTAAAGTGTGCATCCACGACTGAAATGCGACCACTGGTGGACAGTAGCAGACTCCGAAATGAGACGCAGATTCAGAGTTCCACATGAGGTGGTTAATAATTAGCAAATAACATAGATATTACGAGTTTAAACATTATGTGAGCAGGTTACATTGTAACCCTGTGTACTAAAAACACTACATGACAAGATTTGTAGTGATAAGCAATTTAGCTGTTTGCACCAGACAACACCACAGAAATTTCAATAAAGCCAAAATAGTGCACTTACTGCACTCTAACGAAATGGTAAGATTAATAAATAATCTAATTAATACATATAAACCTCGTTAACATTATTAAATGTGGATGCTGAATCACTCATTTGTGTTGGCTTGAACTGAATCACAGATCTGAAGTTCAATTTCAAACTGATTATTTTATTTTCAAGATCTGAGGTGAACTATCTGCTGCTGCTTAGATTTATAAGGTTCTATCTGATATTTTTGCCAAAATTGAATTATTAACATATTTTTATTAAATGAAAACTTATTTACATTATGGGATGTTTTTTTTATAAGTTGTTTACATTTTAAGACTCTATTTAAAAAGCAAATGTTACACACGTGCTGTTTGCTATGGAATGCAAAAACTTTGAAGCTCAATATCTCAAAATCATTCAGAACACACATAGAAACTTATAATTCCAAGGGGACGATATGGCAATTCATTTTGCATTCAAACTCCCATTATTAGCATTTAACACCGAATAAAGCACATGAGGTGCTGTTGCTTTCCTTTAGAACACGACTTATCAGCCTTTAGACTCGATAGGCAAACTTCTTTTGATGTCGTCAATCTGGCAACCTATGCTTGCATGTGTTTTGAACTACGTGTGCAATACCTAATTCAACCACTGGGTGTCAAACTTACATACTGCACCTTTAATACTGCATCCTGCTGTAGTGTTCATTAACAAAAAACGTAAATATTATACAGTATAATACACTTTACTATAGTATGTTTCAAAAAAAATAAAGTATTTACTACCTACTATAGTATTTTTTTCACAAGGGTACGGCTGATGACACAGTATAAATCATTTATTTTTGCTGCTTGCCATATATTTTATTTCCATAAAATTATTTTTTATTTTATTAAAATAAATTTGCAATTTATTTATTATTACAGGATTTCTGATTGTAATATATAACATCAGGACTGCACCAAACAGCTTCTTTCTACATTTCAATTGAGTTTCTAATATTAGTCAATAATATTAGAGTTTTATTGATGCTTTTGTATGATTTTATTGCTTTTTATTATTATTTGCGATGTTCTTCTCTGTTTCCATCACACATTAAACAGTCAGAGGTCTCGATTCTTTCTTTCTTTTTATTGTTTGTTCGATTGGCACATGAGTGTGAATCGTATGAGTTTGCATAAAGTTCATTTTTTAATCTAATATGCAGAACGGAAATGAAATATGTCAATTGGCAATGCATTTATGTAATTAATTTAGCATTCTCTATCACATATGTTAAGTTTGGTGCAAAGAGAAAATGAAATTATGTAATTTACATTTGCCATTTCCAACAACAGTTTTAATATGATTAATAAAGGGACTAAGCCGAATGAATGAATGAATGAATGAATGAATGAATGAATGTTAAAGTTGCTCAATCAAAGTTTTAAAAAGTGTCGATACATCAAAAAGACATTTCATTTATTGTTTTTGCTAAACAATTTTTAAACACTAAAATAATAATATAAAATGATATGAAAATATCAGTTTGCACCATCAAGCAGCTGTTTTTAATATCTAAAGAAAGCAATGGAAGTCAGTAAATATCACTTAAAATGGTATTTAAACTCCCATTGGAAGCATTTAACACCGAATCAAGCACATCCAGGGTTCAACGCTAAGGATTTTTTGTACTGGTCCAATTGGGCCAGGGGTTCAGATTTTTACTTGCCCTACCAAAATTTTCACTGGCCCCACCAAAAAAAAGAAGTTAATAGCTATTTCTTAGCCACATCTTTGAAATAATGTGTTTAACATAATATCTGTGGATCTAGAATATTTTTTTTAAATGTTAATAAATGTATAATAAGCAAAAATTAAAATCTTTTGCAAACAAAAAGAGCAGTATGAAAGTTCTAAATTATTTAAATAAATAATTATTCATATAAATTATTGATTTTTTTCGTTGTGTTGTACCCACGTAAGTATCTGCTTCAAGACTTTACAAACAGACGTTTTCTATTAGCCTCATAATTTGATGTTGCCGTCTCTTCGCTGGACTGGTTGTTACCAGGTTATGGAAATACTAACATGCTCAAAACATCCAATCAGATAAGAGGAACTGAAACGCAGTTTGGTGTTTACAGCATTACAGAAAAGGTAGCATTTAAAGGCTTAAAAGCACAAACTGTTTCTCCATTCTAAGACTGTATTTGCACCTGATTGACAAATAGTTGCAGGGAAATTAAACATTAATAACAAGGCCGGGCCAGTAACGATCCTGTCTACTGTCCCAGACATCTCTCATACTGGCCCCGGGCCATCGGGCAGTCCTTATTGTTGAGCTCTGACATCATTTGTGTACTTGAGGTGATCTTTGTCATAGTAGTATATGACGTAGAGTTGTCACGATGCTGGAATTCGGTACAATAATAAGTGCACTTTAATTACCCGGATGAAGCACTCATTCCACCGCTAATATGAAGTGTGGACTGATGGACACTTCACGCACTCAACGACCGCAGCTTTGCACATGTAGCGGAAGGGGCGGAGCTATCGTGCGCACATGTTGGATAACTTTATTAATTTTGGACTGTGAAAGCTAAATTCTCCTATGAGAGTGATTATAGTGCCTTCTGATGGTGAATGCGGTTAAACTCACGACAGGTATTATTTGGTATTTTGGTCATTTATTTCATTAATTTGGCAACCGTCAAACGTCATCAGGAAAACGGTTTGAACTTACACTTAGTAAAAAAGCCATTAGTGCTCCATTTGAGACAGTACTATACACTTATACAATGCTGTTGAGTGTGTAAGTGCATAAGTACATAGTGCATAAGTGCATAGTGTATAGTGTGTCATTTGGGATGCAGCTAGGGACACTGGAGCGTTTTAAAGTCGATCAAGAACAGTCGATTCACCAACAGAATCTCTCGTATGTCAGCTTATAAACAGACCAGCTTATCTACACAGCTTTAAAATGCTTCATTGTCCCTGTATCTGTGGTTAAACTTAGTAAACAGCGGTAAGCTGAAGAAGACCTTCACGGCCAATCACAGTCATTTCTGTTGAGCACGTGAACACAATAACAAATCAGCTGTGTTTAAGAATGCTCTCAACAGCGCTTAAACGTTAGCAGAATTTTTTTTTTTAATGTCTGTATCGATTGCTACCGAATCAGTATCGTAACAATAATATAACCAGTGCGCTACGCCACTGAATATAATGTGGTGGAAATAGAAAGCATTTGTATAGAAATTTTGCAGTCGCAAATGGTTAGAACAAAAACTAATATTAACATGGAAAGGACTTTTTTTGCATCGCTGTGCTGAGTCACGTTAAGACAAGGTGTAAGGTCAATAGAGTTAACATTAGTACTGTATGCATTTTACATATTAAAAGTGTGATTTGGAAATGGCAAATGTAAATTAAATAATTAACTTTTTTTGCACTGAAAGAACGTATGCCAGTTTAATTGGTGGTTCATTCCACTGTGGTTCCTCTTAATATCGCAGGGACTAATTGAGTGACTGCAAATTGAAATACAGAAATGCATTGCATTTTATATTTGAAAATAAATCTAATTTAGCTTCTGATGCTTCAGTTCTTCCTCCCCCTTGAGGAGCTGTTTCACTAACACACTCACTGGCGTCACTGAGCTGTACTGGGTGTTTATCCTGCATGTGCTCATTACACATCAAAGACTTTCTGTTGTGTTTACGCTCACCCGTCTGCACACATACTTCACTCACTACATATATTTTGTGGCATTTTTGGCATGCTTGCTCAGCAGAGTGCTAAGTACGGTATACTTTAGATTCAGGTAATTATGTGTTTTCACGCTAACACACTCGACGTTCGGTTTGTAGGGTGGAATGTATCTGAATGAGCATCCAACACAGTTACGCTACACTCCGCACTGCTTTACGTGCAACAGTCGGTAACACTTTATAATAAGAGTTATAGTGTTTACTAACATGAAGGAAAAAATCATGCAAGACATTTCTAACAGTATTTATTCATATTTTTATGAAAATAAAGTTCTTGTTAACTCACAGTGCATTAACTAATGTTTGGATTTTAAGAATTCAATAGTAAAAGTTGAACTAGGGCCTCGTTTACACTTCCACTTAAATGTGACCCAGTTATTTTTTTTTTCTCATATGTGACAGATCGGATTTGTTCTATGAGTGTGTAAATACAATATAAACGCAAGCATTCCATACCTGTAAACCCTCCCGTTTTTCCCGGGATTCTCCCGTATTTTCCAGTTCTATCCCGCTATCATCCCGTAAAGGTGTTTTCCCGTATTTTCAGTCTTTCTCTGAAGGGTGGCGATAATCATTAAAGAGCTGATCCTCCCTATACACAACCCATACCGCCGAACCACCAGGGGCCGCCCCTTGCTCTTAAATGTGAGTCCGTTCTGTGCTTTCGGTTTATTTAGGCATGAAACACTTTGAAATAAATATAAAAACGGCGGGATTCCCTTTCCTTTTCAATACAGGTGCCGTTGCTCCTTCTATGCAATCCTCAAAACAGTCATAAAGCGGTGCGTGACTGTCAGATGCGCTCCATAGTGATAAACAGACGCTGTTTCCCAAACACATTCTGTACATGCGAGTTGGAGCGGAATCCCTTATTTTCACATCCGAATGTTGACAGGTATGGCATTGGGATATTCAGAGATGGATTTCAGGCCTCCTTAGGGTTGGGTATCGTTCCAAAATTTTCGATACCAATACCGATACCCTAAATTCGATACCGGTTCCAAACGATACTTTTTTCGATACTTTTATTTTAAGAAATATATTTTAACAAGATGACATAACACAATCTCAGAGAAACTTTGGTTTTATTTTTTTCAGGATGTTTGTGACACTTTTCACAGCAGGCTTATCTTTGGAGACCAATAAACAAAGGAACAAAAGCACAAAATGAACAAAGTGTAGTTAACACAATATATTAGTGCAAACAGTTTTAATAAAGTTCAAGCAGTTTTAAGTCAATCAATTTTAAGTATTTGTGAGGCTTTCTGCTGCTTAAAGGTGATCACATAGATAATGGAGTGTTTGAGACCGTGCGGCATATGAGAGAAATAAACCCTCCGCATTTCTCGTAACTTATGCTCTCGGTACGCATTACAGCCTCACATTTGACAAGCTCTGGGCGAGTGGGTGTAACTGCCGTAAACTATTGATTTTCAAGACAGCCTCGCAGCACCCAATCACCAGCATTTGATCTGGGCACGTTAAGGATGCCGCAGGTTTTCTAGCTCACTGACGTTGACAAGATTATACCCTTGGGTATCGAAATTTGGTACCGAACGAAAATGATTTTTTCGATACTCGATAGTATCGAGACGATTCAGTCGGTACTTAAAAAGTATTGAAACTCGATACTTAGCCATAGGCCTCCTTCTTATGTGGAAATAAATCAGATATAAATGTTATATGTGACGATGCGACTGTCATGTAAATAGGCAGATCGGGTTTATTGAGGCGTTCTGTTTTATACGTCATTAAACTTGCAACAATGTGGTACTTTTCCATGGTTTAATGACGTAGAAGCGCGTGTGTGGAGACACCGACGCGGTAAACAACAACAACAACAGAGGAAACATGGAGGAGGAAAGTGGTCAGTGGTCGACGACAAAAGTTACCTGCCTTCTTACCCTGTGTTGAGATGAGTCTGTGAAGGACACCATATATAAAGCATAGGCGCAAGCTGCGATGACGACCCTTTCCCTGCTCCTCCACCTCAAAATAATTTTAAAGTTGGGTGAACTTCACATATTTTACAGAGCTAAACGCAAGACGATTTCTCCCATCGTGGCTAGTGTGGCGCAAATGCTAGAACTGCCTTCACGCATGCGCGATGCTGTAAATTGTAAGGCAAGTGTAAACACATGAATCGGATACGGGTCACAGTTAAAATAACGTGTAAACGGACAGGCTAACAAATCAGATATACAGTAGGCAACAAGTCAGAATTGGGCATCAAGACCTGACAGTGTAAACGGGGCCTATGATTAATAAATACTGTATTGGTAGTGTTCATTCTTATGCCGAGTTCAGACTGCATGATTTTCATAGTGGTGTCACAGATGTTTTCACTCTGCATGACTATCTAGGGTAGCGTTCCGTCGATGCTGTGTTTGCTCTGTAGGACGGATCAACGACGGGGTTTCACACTGCATAACAATACAATAGGAGAATCGCCGACTTTTGTATCGGTCTGCAAACTACATCTCACAGCCAAACACACGCGAGAAGCGACATGGAAACAACGAGAGGTCATGTAGTATATCTTTTGTTATTATCTACATACTGAGAAAGAAGCCTTTAGTGGGGTAGGAAATGTACTTTTCTTGCTCACCTGGCTTTGAAGGGAATCAGCAATTTCTCAACTTTTATTCTGTTTCGACATGGTTGTGGTATTGCTCAGATGACACGTCAAACAGACACGTGTGCTGCTGCCAAATTTACACTAGTTTTTCCTCCCTTTCTGGGGTCCAAATAAACTGAAAATAAGCACTTTTAACTTCTCCCTCAACCTCCCGCTGGCCTACAGACACCTATACTAGTGAATGCAGCTCTCTCATTGGCTGTAGGTAATCGCTTATGTTATTTTCAATCAGAACACATTTTACACGGCATGATTTTGAATTGCTGACAGCTCCAGATATTTAGCATGACAAATATCATCCGGGTGTCCGCGACTCATCTGTGATTCTCTCAGATCGTGTCGTTGATAGTTCACACTGTGTGATTGTTGTTCATGTGAACAAGCACTGATTTGCCGGCGATTTCTCAAAATTTCAATCTCAAAATCGGGGCTAAAATCATGCAGTCTGAACTCTGCATTAGTTCATGTTAGTAAATTCAATAACGCATGCAACCTTATTGTAAAGTGTGGCCCACAGTTTAAATGCTCATGACTAAAGTTCTGCTTATTAAATCCTTTTAAACTCCTATTCAGATGCCTTAATTTTTTATGAATGTATTTACAAACAATATGTATTTACTTTAATGATTAATAATAATGCAATTATTATGTATACTGAACCACATGCTGTTTTACTGTCACTGATTTGAACCACAAAACAAAAAGATTTTATGTACATATCTAAGTATATCAAATGCTAGTGTCTATTTTAATGTTTCAAATAATGTTTTTAGAAAATAAAATATCAAAACATGGATGAAAGTGTTCCATCGTCATCATTACACACATATTTACGAAACAACATGCTGTTATTGAGCTTTACTATTAAAAATACAGGATCATACTACATTTTATTCTATTTGAAATGATGAAACCTATATATTTTCAGATGGCCAGTATTGTTAGGTACCAAACTGTGATCATTTGTATTTTAAGTGAAATGATTATTGTTCTAAATATGCATAATAACATTTTTGACACATCTGAATAATAGATTAGTGGGTGTCTTGTGGAAATCATGAGAAATCGTGTCTTTGTTTGCTCAGGAATAAATGAATTAATCAGGACAACTTCTAATCATATATCCGTGCCTTGAAGGATGCATCATTAGAATTAAAACACAACTAGCATAAACTAATCTAGCTGTCATCTCTATTAGAAACTATTTATGGTTCATGGGCTGAGGCTATATATATATATATATACAGTGCTCAACATAATTGAGTACACCCCATTTTGAAAATGAATATTTTTATCCATTTCTCAGAGAATAAAGGATAAATATAAATATAGGACAGTCAATATAATATATATTGGTGCATTTGAACAAAACAGATTTATCAAACAGATATACTCACAGAATATCTTTAGAAATGGAAAGATAATACAATTAAATTCATGCAAAATAGTGCAAAAACAAAATTACAAACTACAACATTTCAACAAAATTGTATATATTTTTTTGTTTCTCTTGATTTTTGCTAAATGTTATTTAATATTTTTCCCTAGCATAGATATGGGCTACAAATGTGTTTGTATGCGTGTCTGTCTGTCTATCTATCTATCTGTCTGTCTGTCTGTCTGTCTGTCTGTCTGTCTGTCTGTCTGTCTGTCTGTCTGTCTGTCTGTCTGTCTGTCTGTCTGTCTGTCT
>CAIGQQ010004820.1:1618411-1651189 GCA_903798035.1 Danio albolineatus | reverse complement strand
TTAGATTAGATTAGATTAGATTAGATTAGATTAGATTAGATTAGATTCGATTCGATTCGATTCGATTCGATTCAACTTTATTGTCATTACATATGTACATAAGTACAAAACAACGAAATGCAGTTTAGGTCTAACCAGGAGTGCAATAGCAGCAAGTGCAGATACAGTTATAAATTAAAAGGTGCAGTTATAGAAAAACTATGGTGATATTTACAGATGGATGTACTATGAGCATTATATACAGATTGCCTTAGTTATGAGCCCAGATTTACAATAAATGATTATACGTACATGTCGATATTAATAATAAGTGTGCAGATAGATAATCAATTACAAATGTACATGTACAGTGGGTACCCATCTTCTGATGGCTACTTCCAGCAGGATAACGCACCATGTCATAAAGCGTGAATCATCTCAGACTGGTTTCTTGAACATGACAATGAGTTCACTGTACTCAAATGGCCTCCACAGTCACCAGATCTCAACCCAACAGAGCACCTTTGGGATGTGGTGGAACGGGAGATTCGCTTCATGGATGTGCAGCTGACAAATTTGCAGCAACTGCATGATGCTATCATGTCAATATGGAGCAAAATCTCTAAGGAATATTTCCAGTAGCTTGTTGAATCTCTGCCATGAAAGATTAACGCAGTTCTGAAGGCAAAAGGGGGTACAACCCGATACTAGTAAAGAGTACCTAGTAAAGTGACCAATGAGTGTATAGCACAAGTGTTGGGAGGAAACTCACGCCAACATGAGGAGAACATGCAAACTCCACACAGAAATGCCAGCTGACCCAGCCAAGACTCGAACCAGCAACCTTCTTACGTGCTACCCACTATGCCACCGCGGCTCCCATATTGGGGTTAATCCAATGTAATTTAACAGGTGTAATGCAAGTTCTCATCATCCATTTGTATTGCAGTATTCTACACCACTTATTAATGGTTTGAGTTTGAGCTTAAAGACATGCATATTCCCATTCCTCAACAGTGATATCTACTTGAAGGTCTCTTTTCCATGCTGAAAGGTATGATAGGGAATTTTCTTAACTCTCTCCCCTTAACATTAGACACGCTGAATCTTTTAAATTGTTTGAAATCTTCTTTGAAAACACACTACTTTACACTCGCCTGTTCGTGAGGAGTACATTCTTGGTTAGTCCCTTTATTAATCCGGGGTCACCACAGCGGAATGAACCGCCAACTTAGCATTTGTTTTACGCAGCGGATGCCTTTCCAGCTGCAACCCATCTCTGGGAAACATCCATACACACTCATTCACACACATTCACTACGGACAATTTAGCCTACCCAATTCACCTACACCACATGTCTTTGGACTGTGGGGGAAACCGGAGCACCCGGAGGAAACCCACACGACCGCGGGGAGAACATGCAAACTCCACACAGAAATGCCAACTGACCCAGCCGAGGCTCGAACCAGCGACCTTCTTGCTGTGAGGCGAACGTGCTACTCACAACGCACCGTGGCGCCTGCGTAAAACATATGCTGGATAAGTTGGCGGTTCATTCCGCTGTGGCGACCCCAGATTAATAAAGGGACTAAGCCGACAAGAAAATGAGTGAATGAATGAATGTATTCTCTATCTGACACGTCTTCCTGTCCACCATCTTGAAGTAGTTTGAAAATCTGTTGTTTTGAACTCTCCGTAGATCGTTAAACCCAGTTTCCACCAAAGTTGGCTCAGACCACGCTGCCAAAACGTTATGGAATTTTCCAGTTGCTGTGCATGTTTACAAAGTGGTCCCGATAACTGCTGCTTGCAGCTATATTTATTATAATTTTCAGATTTCATTATAGAAAAACGCATGTTACCTGTGCGTCGAGGTTGGCGGCGGCGCTCTTGCGCCTCAGCGTGTCGCTCTGGCAGACGGTCAGCAGTGAACTAGGCAGAATGGAGCGGAAGTCATTGAAGGATCTCCTGCGGACGCCTTCGGTTTCCACTGATCCACGGAGAGGCGCAGCAGGGGGCGGAGCTCCACGAGGAAACAGCTGACAGAGGAGGGGCTCGTCTGCATTACCATAGCGACCGAACGCTCGAGCCACACCCAGCAGACACGGAACCACAAACCGGCACAGATGAACTAAAGAGAGGGAGGACATCAGTCAGCGTCAGGATGAAAACCATATAGGCTACGTTCACACTTTAAAGCTTAGTGCTCAAATCTGATTTTTTCTCAGATCTGATTGTTTTGCGTTGCTGTTCACACTGCTGTTATAAATGTGGCCAATATCAGATTTGCAATGTGAACAGATCATGGTCGTAAACTGACCCGCGTGCGCAAAAGTGCAGCTACGGACAGCACAGAATATCTATTTATCCACATAATGTGTATACTGAAGCACGCTGTCATGCTTAATGTAGTTATTGCCCCTTTCACAGACAACCGTGGTGTATTTCATGAACTGTAAAGGGTTGTTCTGCTACTGCTAATGTGTGTTTGAAACCTAAAATAAGTCTCTTGTGTTCAAAAACATTGATCATTTGTGATTTATGACAACTGGGGTGCGCGTCTATCTGACCACCGCTGTAGTGAACTCATCAAGGGTTAATGAGCAGCCGCAGACTGAACTGTGAAGGTGGAGTTGGTTTATCTCTGTTTGGAGAATTATTTCATTTTCCGTTGTTATAAACAACAGACATGTGCAGAAGGGGTGCTTGAGCACCTGCACTTTATTCTCTCAGAGAGAAAGTTCGTCCTTACAATGAAAGTGCCCTCTCCTTTGAGCACGGATCCCCGCAACACGCCCCGACACAGCTTCGCGATCAACCCGTGCTCTAATCGTTGATTGGTTAACAAGCTCGTTTTGCCTTCAAAATCTTTTTTTTTTTTAAATGAACAACCAAGTTTCTGTGGTAAAATAATGGCCCTGTGTGCCGATCTGCTGCTGCTGAAGAGGAGATGACGTCTGCAGCACAAAATGATGACGCATGCCGCTCAAAGATGATGGAAAAGTCACATGAAATCCGACATAACCGTTCACACTGCGGTCGCATCGCAGAATATCAGATCCGTGTCTGATTTAAGACTACATATGAAAGTGGCACCAATCTGACATGAAAAGATCAGATTCCATGCGGTTTGGGCTGTTCACACTGTCGAGACCCGAGTCACATGTGGGCAAAAAAATCTGATTCGCGCCACATTTGCCTGCAGTGTGAACGTAGCCATATAATGGAGCCTTTTCACATCTGTGTGCTTCTCCACAGCAGAAGTCGTCATAGTTGGTAAACTAAGAGCTCTGTGAATGGGAGAGCACAACAAATCATTTTATTATATATCACATTTGCTGAAATAATAAAAGAAAAACTCCCTGATGGTGTTATCAAGACGTTCAGAAAAAGGACAAACATAGTTTGAGACTGATAATGGCAGTCAGAGGAGAGAATAATGCCAGATTTAGGCAAGGTAAGGCAAGTTTATGTCATAAGCCGCCTTTCCACTTTCAATGACAAGCGACAGACCGGAAGTCATTCATTTCCAATGGAGAGTAGTTTTTTATTTATTTTTTTTAGATCAGAAAAAGTCTGTATTAAAAAAAATTCCATTCATAAATGAGCAATAAAAATATAGTTTTTATGTTGTCTCCACATTCCCTCCAAACCTTTTAGTGGTCTATGAGTTTCAGTGTTCACCTATTTATTCATTCATTCAACTATGGTGAACACACCAAGAATAAAAGCTCTTGCACTCCTTTATTTCAGACACTGCGAGATTCAGCGTCTCCCCCTTGGTGCACGACGACACTGAAAATACTGTGCGACTGCCACAAGGGGGCGTTTTCCGACAGCCATGTCCAAATGTCATGTGCAGTGGAAAGGCAGCTATACACAGTGGCAATTCAAAGTGCTTTACATAAACAGGAATAAAAGAGACATAAAAACAAATAATAAAAATCATTAAAAACAGATCAAAACAGATTAAAATGTGTTAAACAGGTTATAAAAGAATGAAAAAGAAACGAAAGACATAAGAGTGTGATCTGTTGTACGTAGCACAGTGCTCATTCAGTAAAGGCACAGCTAAACAGATGTGTGTTTAGTCTGGATGTGAATGTGCCTAATGTTGGAGCACATCTGATCATTTCTGGAAGCTGATTCCAGCAGCGGGGGGCGCTGTTAGTCGCTGAAGGCCGATTCACCCTGCTCTGACTGAACTCTTGGGACTCTCTGAACTCCCAATCCCAATTCTATTTTTGTACCCCCTACCCCTTACAACCGAGGGTTAAGGGGAAGGGCTTCAAAACCTCCCCCTAAGAATTGGGCCAGCACTTCAACACCTGCACACGTCATCATATGTCATCATTTCTTGCTTCATATGAGATCAGACGGTCACGACTGCTGGAGTTATTCCAGTTGGGTTATTGTTTGGTGTTTATCTTCAGGAAATCACTGAAGGCGTATATTATGTTATCATAACCATCTAATGTGGCGATAAGATCGTGACTGTACTGTGTATTTACACCGTGGCCATACTGATATATGTAAACACACGAAAACAACATTAACATTATAGCAAACACTGTAAAAGCTCATTCCCAGACACTAGACATTACTGACAGGGTATTCCAGTGTCATCGAGAGTCAGAATGTTGTGGGACTATACTAAAGATAGAAAGCATGACGGTAAAACATGAACGCGGTTAGGAATATATTAAAACGTGTTTGTTTGTCGTAAAAATTAGTAATAATGACAAAATATAGTAATTTGTGGATCTCCTTACTTCCGGGTTCAGCTGTCCTGCCGTTGTGGCAGGTGTATTCTGGGAAATTTTCTTACCCCTCCGTTTTAAGTGTGGTCCTGAAAAATCTTCGTTCAAAGGGGTGTATCCCCCTTGCCCTTAGCCCTACGCATTCAAGCTAAAGAGAATTGGGACACCACTACCCCTTGACGTGAACGCGCAAAACGAGGGGTAGGGGTAAGGGGAAGGGCTAAGGGGGAGAATTGGGATTGGGCCCAAGAGTTTCTAGTTTATATGATCCTAAAGATCTGAGTGATCTGTTAGGTTTGTATTCAGTGAGCATATCTGTAATGTATTGAGCTCCTAGTCCATTTAGTGATTTATAGACAAGTAGTAATACTTTAAAATCTATTCTGAATGTAACTGGAAGCCAGTGTAAAGAGCTGAGATGTTATGTGATTTTCTGCTTCTGGTCTGACTTTCTTTTTTTACTGTCCCTCCACATAGACGCTGCATTACAAACACCTCACATAAGCGGTAACACTTTTTTTGTAATTTGATGCAAAGATGATATAATACATGCATAAATACATATAAATGTACATGTTTTTTTTCAAGACGAAGATGGCTAAGGTAAGATACTCTGGTTATTTATAGTGATCTAGGAATCGTCTGATTGGGGAATCATGCATTAGCTAATAAGGACCAGCTGCTATCAATCATAAGCGTGTGCTCCTCTCCAAATTAGTTTATAAATAAACTTCACTTATAAAAAAGCAACCCAGGCTCATTCTGAAAATGTAGTCCCATGTACGTAATACATCCCGGGAGGTACATATTTTTGCACTTTTTCTTTTTGCGAATCCACGAGAGGCCGCTGTGAATGCTTTTTGAGATCTCAAATGTCTCTCGCGAGTGCCGTTCGCGCCTGCTGTTCTCGCGTAAACCCACCAGAGGCCGCTGTCGGCTGACTGTTTGACTGACTGACCGGCCAATCGACTGACCCACCCTCCTCCTTCCCTAAACCCAACCAAAATGTTATTGTCTGACCTACTCACACACTTCCCTAAACCCAACCAACAACCTTCAAAAGCAATCCAGAAAAAAGAAAAGCCCTCGTCTTATTTTTACCACGTTTTACCACATTCTCACCCTGTTATTTACTGGTTTATTTCATATTTTGGCTTCTGTTTTTGTCTTATCTGCTTTCTGGAACCGCTTCTCACCAGACTCGAACCCAGTTGTCGTGGTCAACACCTTTGTGCGTCTCAAGTCCACCGATAAACACGGCGAGCTAACCAGACAAACTGATTGCAGCGGGAAAGCCCTCCACACGGAGGCAAGCGGTCGGCTGGTAAGCGCGAAAAGGAACAACGTCACACCGCCCCGTAGCGTTCGTTTAAAAAATAATCGCAGTCATTCGTACCTCTGACTACATAATGTGCGGTCTCCAGCAACACACATAGGACTACGTTTTCACAATGAGCCTGTGTTGAAAAACAGACTGGTTTTGTGGTAAAAATACCAAAAAATACCATAAATATCAAAATAATGTGAAGTATTTTATTTTATTTTATTTTTATACTTATTATTATATTAGATTTTTATTCCATTTCTCATTTTTTCCTGCCGTCTGCCCCCCCTCCAAGCTCAAATGTCAAGCTACATCTATAGCTCATCATTAATTATTCCTTACATACTGTATTATTGAATAATGCCAAGTCTAGTGTGAACCCAGCCCTGTGTGTGTGTGTGTGTGTACCTTGTATTTCCAAATGTCCCCACAAGTACAGCAATACCAGTCAATTCTGACCTTATGGGGACATTACAGAGTCTACAGTCTCCACAGTATAAAAATCATTAGGTATATGGGAAATGTCCATATAGATAGCTTCACAGATGTGTCTTTGTGTATGTGTGTGAGTGTGTGTGTGTGTGTTTACGTTGTATTCCCCATGTCAATACAAGTATAGCAATACCAACATATTATGGGGACATTACAAAACATAGTCTGCAAAGTATTACAAGTATATAGGAGGACTTCAGACAGCTTTACAAGTGTGTGTTGTGTCCATCACCTTTATCGTGGTTCTCAGGCGTCTGGCAGATGTCCAGCAGGGACTGCATTACATCCATGACGGCTTCCAGAATCTGGACGGAAAGACTCTGAATGAGTGTCCACTTAAAACATTAGAGCGTATCGTAAAGACGAAGAGCAGACCTGCGTGCGAGACTCTGGGTCTTTCTGAGCCACGTCAGACAGCAGCGTCACCAGACAGAAGCTGAAGTTCTCCGCCATCGGGAGAGACTCTGATCACACGACAAAATGAAGTCACTTTACATGGAAACACACAGTAGTAACTGCTTTATTATGTTAGAGGGCTGCTGAATGCTGGTGCTGAGGAGCATTCTAGTTATTTTCTGATACAGCATCCTTGTGGAAGATAATACTTCATAAATTACCACATTTACTTACAGATGCACGGTACACAGAGCTTTTTACACTGAATAAACCATCCATTAAATACGAAGATCCAGACGATGTATAAGAAAAATTAATAACAACAACGTTAGGAAAATATATTATGGGAATATGGTATTTCACTATACTACCAGGATAATAAAATAACATTTGTATATAGTCAAGTAATAATATAACGAAGATTTTAATAGCTAATCTGGGGTGCATTTCCCAAATAACAGCGTAACTTGCGGCTGAACTATCATAGTATGATGCATCGTTTGGGAAAAGACCGATGTAGTGACGAGTGTTTCCCAAAACCCATAGTTTCTCTGTCGCAGATTTGAAACACGTTAGCTATAACGCAAACACCCATAATGATGCTCTGAACGGGGTGGAGGAACTACTTCTTTAGAGAAGAACCCCGTCATTTCTTTAAGCAAATTATATTGTTTTACACGCACACGCATTTAAAAATAATCAATATTAGTTTTAGTGAAAACATGCACTCGCTTTCTATATTAACTGAATATATGTGAACGGCACATACAGGGCCTGTGTTTACAAATATTATTGAGAAAATTCCATATTCTATTCTAAAACATAAAATAACTTACAAAAGCGAACACATATTGTAATATCGTATATAAATCATATAAATAAATAAATAATGAGGCTATTTATTAAGAAATTATATAATAATAATAATAATAATAATAATGATGATGATTATTAGTATTATTAATAAGTAGGATGTCGTTTATTTATTTATTTATTTTTTTGAAAAGTCTACTTTTACAATTTGACCCATGCAAAGCACTGCATAAATGTACAGGCCCATGTCATATAGGCTACAGTAGGCTGCATTTCTTAATAAATAATAGGGTTGTGCAATTAATCGCAATCGCGTTTTAAGCACATGCGATTTCTAAATCACGTTAGGCTGCAATTTTATCTATTAATTTATTTATTTTAGCCCCAATAAATAACCTTCTATAAAATAAAAGCATTAACGTATGCTGTTTTTTGTTTTTTACAAGCTTTGAAGCAACGACTGTAAAAAATATGCACTGCAAAGGGAGCGTAATTGTGAACATGAAGATGAAAATACTTGGAAAACAAATTACACCTAAGAGAGATGACTTTAATGCTTTTTTAAATAAAATTCATTCCAAGTTTAAATGTTAAAATGTTCTGAATGAATAGGGTATAGGGGGGATAACTGGAAATAGAACACAGCCAGGAACTATGTTTCTAACTACAGCTCCAGAGGTGTAGTTGCAAGTGCACAAGTTTTTGCGAATGTTTGCTGGAACGACAGATTTGGGAAACGGCAAATCAATGAACTATGTTTGTAACGACAGAACTTGCGACCTTAGTTGGCTAACGATGGTTTTCAGAAACACACCACTGGTTGTGTGTTTATTACTCTTTTTTTGTTTGTTTGTTTTTCTCCCATCACTATATACAGGTGCATGAGTGATGAATAAAGCAGCTGGTACCTTTACACTTTCTCCCGGCATTCTCCTCCACCCACTGCACTCTGGGTAATCCCCTCAGCAGACTCAGCAGGTAATTTACCACAGTGTCTTTGTGCTGAGAATAAAAAAATAATGATAGTATATTCATTAATTCATTTTCCTTCAACTTAGTCTCTTTATTGATCAGGGGTCGTCACAGCAGAATGAACCACCAACTATTCCAGCATATGTTTAACACAGCGGATGCCCTTCCAATGCATAGAAATATATATATACACACATATATATGAAGAGTTTCGTTGCAAAACGCGAAAAACACCATTTTTTGAGATTGGGATTTTATGATTGGAAATCACTGTTCAGATGTTCCTTATCTATGTGTGAATTGCTGCCATTAACACAATTTAAGAATGAACATTTTAGGCTACTACAAAATGTATTTTTTCACAAAACGCGATATCCGCCAGACCAGTTTCTTTACAAAATGCGATATAACAGTTATAGAACGTTCAGGATGCTGCACAAGCTCAGCATCCCCTGGGAGGAGAGTCACCGCCGGCGAAGTGCTCAGAGTTTGCTCATTGATTTAATGATAATATCAAAACAAAAAAACATATGTTCTTAAAAAGAGGATTCACTAGGCTAACTAAAAACTTTTGTCATTTAATTGTTTATACTGTAGGCGAGCTGTCAGTCACGCAGGCTACACTACTGATCAACAGCTGTCTGTCAGAGAGTCAAAGCTTTAGAGTCAAGCTAACCTCATGGATTTCGATGACGGTCATCACAGACGGAGCCGGTCATTCCAGCTGCATAATAATAACAATAATAACAATAATAACAATAATAGCTTATTTGACGGGACGAGGCGAGCTTGTGTCCACGGACTCGGTGAAACAGGAACTGCGCCGTCGCGGCTCCGCCCGCTCTGATCATACAGGTTTGGTTTTCAGCAGCGGTGTTCAGGAGCCTCCACTCTTTCTGTAACGAGCTACAAGTCATTTATTTAACTAACTTAATCTTACTTCTCTATATTATAACTAATCACAATTAGTCTGAAGCTGTTTAAGGATGGTTGAAACGATCAACATCCTGCAGTTTGTTTGCTCTGACAGCTCAGCCGGTATGTTGTTATCCGACCTTTTCATTCAGGGACTGGCCTGGATTACTGGCACACGCCATAGTCACATTATGTCTATTATGGCATTATGTTTTTGAATATTATGAATATTTACGATCTATTGATAAATTATTGTTAATTTTCCCACTGATGATCCAAAAGATTTCTTCAAATGCCACAGTGAAGCCTTCTTAAAGCCACTGGTGCCCCAGCAAAAAAAAAAATAATAATAATAATTATATGTTATATTGTGTACGTTCTGGCCAAAACTAACTCAGAATCTTATTATTATTATTAATCAATCTTTGTATATACTGTTCCATATAGTTTTTATTAATTTTAATCAATTTAAGATGTTTAACAATGTTAAAATAAATATGTTGCATTTTGGCATGCTTTTTGACTTATTTATGAACTATTTATGGACATAAAATTCAATAAAAATATCCTGGATTTGAAGAATATGTGTCCCTGGCCTTCACTGAGCTCCAGTAATAGTTTAATGTACAGAAATTGTGAATGAACTTGACTGTTGATGTCTTCAATAATAATGTCAAATAACCAACATTTCTCAAAATGGATATATCTCGTTTTGCAACGAAACTCTTCATATATACTGCATTAGTTAGTATGATTCAAAGTAACGTTTTCCATTTATTTATGTATTTAAATACATTAGAAAATTACCCATGGCGACTTTAATGTAAAATAGTTTAGTATATTTAAATTCGGCCCACAATTCATATTGATATTTGGTTTTTGGCCTTTTATATGAAAAAGTTTGGGCACACCTGGTCTTAACATACAATAATTACATATACCACAGGAACGGTATAACAGAAAATGTTAGGGTCACACTTTATTTTGATGGTCCGTTTGGTGAATTTAAGTTAAATTGCAACTAATTCTTATTAGATTATAAGTAGACTGTTAGGTTGGGGTTGGGGTTAGTGTAAGTTGACATGTACTTGCAAAGTTTCTTATAGTCAGTTAAATGTCTGTTGAATGTCAGTATCAACAGATATTAAGTAGACAGTATACCCTCCCATATTTCCCGGGATTCTCCCGTATTTTACAGTTCTATCCTGCTATCATCCCGTAAAGGTATTTTCCCGTATTTCTCCCGTATTTTCAGTCGTTCTCCGACGGGTGTCAATAAACATTAAAGAGTCGATCCTCCCTATACGCAACCCATACCGCCGAACCACCAGGGGCCGCCCCTTGCTCTTAGATGTGAGTCAGTTCTGTGCTTTCGGTTTATTTAGGCATGAAACACTTTGAAATAAATATAAAAAAGGCAGGATTCCCTTTTCTTTTCATTACAGGTGCCGTCGCTCCTCCTGTGCAATCCTCAAAACAGTCATAAAGCGGTGCGTGACTGTCAGACGCGCTCCATAGTGATTAATAGAGGCTGTTTTCCAAACGGATTTTGTACACTCGATTTGAAGCGGAGCGAAAGTGAATACTGGGTTTTGTGTGTGTGTTTGAACAGACATTTACACATAATTAATAATAATAATAATAATAATAATAACAGCTAAAGATGTCGATCTTGATGGTTTTTTTTTTTCCAAACACAACTAATTTTGTCCTAAATGAACATAAAACTTAATAAAGCAGTCAAATGCTTTCACTATAACAAGAATTATGTGCATATTTAAAGTGACGCCTCTGTTATTTAATGTAATCAAACAAAAAATCTAAATAAATGATTAATTCGTTGCTCTTTATTCAGAACGTGTAAGTTATACAGTGAAGATAAGATTAATAAGATTTGGTAGCTTGATTCTATTTCTTTATAATAGCTCATTTTAATAAGCTAAACTGTTTGCTAATGTATACTATTAAATGTTCTTTTGTAAATAATAATTTTCAAAAGTATTACTGACCGTTTGACACTAAAACAGCTCCAGAAAAACGTATTTAAAATTGGATTTTTTTTTGGGGGGGGGGGGGGGGGGGTGACTGATACTCAAATGGACCATCGAAATAAAGTGTTACCAATGTTAGCGGTTTTAAAACCTTGAGCCTTGAAGCCAGTTATGATCCCATGCCTAATGAACATGTCATAACCCTGCTCTTTTTCTCTCTCAGTTTAAGCATCAGGGCAGTATCACAGTAAATGAAGAAGGAACCGAAGCCGCAGCCATGACACACATCGGATTCATGCCTTTATCAACACAAACACGCTTCATTGTGGATCGCCCATTCCTGTTTCTCATCTACGAGCACCGTACTGGCTGCGTTGTGTTTATGGGACGTGTGGTGGACCCTTCACAGACTTAATCTGATATAAAGTCTGAATTATAAGCCCTCATGTTTTCCCCAATTTCACTTTAACATAGAGCAGATTTCTAAACATGATAGTTTTAATAACTCCTTTATAATCACTCATTTATAATGACGACAGTACATAATATCAGAGTAGATATTCTTCAAGATACTAGTATTGTGACATTTAAAGGCTTAACTAGGTTAATTAGGCAAGTTAGTGTAATTAACATGGCTTAATTTGTGCCGGAACACGCCGGATACGGATCGGGCACCTCTGAAATCTGATCCAGCACCTCGTTTTACTGACCCCCTCCTCAACTGCCTTCCTCCCCCGTCCACTGTTCACTTTCCCTTTCTACTGCGACTCCCCAACCCTCTTCACCTTTGTCCGTGACACCCACAACCCCCGCCCCGCTCTTCGCTTTCACTTTTTACACCTCTCCATCCTCTGATAACATGCCGGATCCGTTACGCCGATCTGTTCCGGGACCTTGCAATTCACAAATTAAGCACTGGTAATGAGGCAAGTCACTAGCCCCTTTCACACAGACAGACCTTTCCGGAAAAAAACTGCACTGATTATGAAAATAAAAGCCTTTGAATATTTTTCCGCACACATTTAGCTGCTGGATTTTAGTCAGAGAATGTTTCTGTGTTTATTATTAATGCCAACTGTGTAAAAAAAATATAGATAAAATGCTTACAATAAACGGCTGTTTGTTTGCCTTCAAGCTCTGCTTCAGTTGCTGGACGTGTGTGCACGTGAAGCCGCCGATGAGAGCCAGCACACACACACATATTATGTACATCTCGACATGCGAAAGTGTTCCTCCATATGTTTTCATCGAAGTTGTTCACAATACTTTTCCATCCACAGAATTAGTAATGTGGTCAAATGTGTAAACATTTAGCTGCGGTTCGCTTCTGCCTTTGGATGTCTCTGGGAGAAAGCAGCTGCATGAATGCTAAAGCTTTAAATAAAGGTGAAACCATCAACGAAAGCCTGACCCCTTCTGTGTGTACAAACACAAGCGCAGCCATTTAGAGCTCATTTCTGGTTAATGATGTCAGAATTTACCGTTATTGTGGTGTGGATGTGTGAACGGTATTTTCGGGAAAATTCAGGATCGTCCTTGCCTGTGTGAACAGCGCTTTTTTGACTATACCGGTAAAGTTGTTCCGGTAATTTTCTGGATATTTACTGGTATCACTGTGTGAAAGGGGCTATTGTGTAACAGTGGTTTGTTCTATAGACAGTCCAAAACAAATATTGCTTAAGGTGGCTAATAATATTGACCTTAAAATGGTTTAAACAATTAAAAACTGCTTTTATTCTAGTTGAAATAAAACAAATTAAGACTTTCTCCAGAAGAATAAATATTAGAGGAAATACTGTGAGAAATTCCTTGCTCCGTTAAATAACACTTGGGGAATATTTGAAAGAGAAAACAATTCACAGGAGGGCGAATCATTCTGACTTTACCTGTACAATTAAACCTTATTTGATGTCACATGTTGAACCCTTTTTGTAATTGTTTTTACAGCCATTGCGTATATGTGTTGTGTATACACAGCTGGGTGGATGAATTGTATGTATGTAATCTAAATGGAAGCAAATCTGATATGCATGAATACATGAATCTTATTTGTTAGGCCTAAATATATATATATTTTTTTTGTGTCTGTGTGTGTGTAATAAATCTGTGATTCTTTGTGATGGTTTGCTTTTGTTTTTGGCAGATATGTGTTATTTGGCATTGATATTGTACCAGTAAATACACTTCTAGTGTTTTTCAGATTACAAAAGTGATGATTTGCTGATATTGCAGTGAATTGAATGTTTTTCAAAATTGTTTTTTGTATGGCTGCAATTTTCTAAATGTACTTAATATGAAGTGAATGTTTTAAAATCATGATATGTGATTGTTTTATTCAGCAAACGGTTAACAGCAAGGTGTATATTTTACAGTATTAACTGTCCATCATTGCACTTTATTAAAAACTAAGCTGTTGAAAAAATTGCTTATAAATAAATAGTATATTTTTCTTTGTTTCTTTCAGAATAGTACAAAATTATCCTCCTTCAATGATACATCAAATAAGGGTCAGCACAAGAGTAATCTAAATGTAATCCGAAAGTAATCCGAATACGCTACCGTACAATTCTAATATATTACTAAACCTTTCATGCCATTATTAATCAGACACTGAGTTCAATCCATCCACCCAGCTCTTTATACACAACAGATATACACAATGGCTGTAAAAAAGGGTTACAAAAATGGTTCAATATGTGACATCAAATAAGGGTCAGCACAAGAGTAATCTAAATGTAATCCAAAAGTAATCTGAATATGCTACCATACAATTCTAATATATAACTACACTCTTCATGCTATTATTAACCAGTCACTGAGTTCAAATCATCCACCCAGCTCTGTATACACAACACAGATATGCAATGGCTGTAAAAAAACGGTTACAAAAAGGGTTCAATATGTGACATCAAATATGGGTTAGCACAAAAGTAATCTAAATGTAATCTTAAAGTAATCCGAATATGCTGCCATACAATTCTAATATATTACTACACCTTTCCATTATTAACCAGTCACTGAGTTCAATTCATCCACCCAGCTCTGTATACACAACACATATACGCAAGGGCTGTAAAAACGGTTACAAAAAGGGTTCAGTATGTGACATCAAATAAGGGTTAGCACAAAAGTAAGCTAAATGTTATCCAAAAGTAATCCGAATACGCTACCATACAATTCTAATATATTACTACACCTTTTATGTCATTATTAACCAGTCACTGAGTGCAATTCATCCACCCAGCTCTGTATACACACAACACATATACGCAATGGCTGTAAAAAACGGTTACAAAAAGGGTTCAATATGTGACATCAAATAAGAGTTAGCACAAAAGTAATCTAAATGTAATCCAAAAGTAATCTGAATACGCTACCATACAATTCTATTACTACACCTTTCATGCCATTAATAATCAGTCACTGATTTCAATTCATCCACCCAGCACTGTATACAAAACACATTTACGCAATGGCTGTAAAAGTAATCAAAATGTAATCCAAAAGTAATCTGAATACGCTACCATACATTTCTAATATATTACTACACCTTTATGCTATTATTAACCAGTCACTGAGTGCAATTCATCCACCCAGCTCTGTATACACAACACAGATACGCAATGGCTGTAACAAAGATGGTTGCTTTCTTTCATAAGTTACAAGCAAGAAGAGTTTTGTCCATTTTGAGCTTATCAACTGTGTATTCTGGAAGCAGAACCTGTTGTTTGCAAATAAAGTGAATCACAGGACTGTTTTACTGAAGTGATCTGTTCAAAGGGTGAATAAAAACAACGCTCCAGTACATCAATGACACGGCAGGACATTTTGCAAGCCAAGTCAATATTTGTCAGCAAAAGTTAAAGTCTAACCAGCAGGACATCAGATCTAATTACGGTTTCTGGACATTAATGAATCAAAACAGGACTGAGTTTGTGCATTTTTCAACACAAACACAGCATCTAATGACAAAAATAGAGAGAGATTTATCTAACCTCAGGTAGGCAAAATCTTTGATTAGTATTTTCATGCTCATGACAGATTTCCTTCTGATCTCCAAATGCACGCTAACCCGCAGAGAGCTCATAAAACATTTAAAAGGAGTAAATACCAAAACATATTATTCTGTCAGTAAACATTTGCATATTATGTCAGACAAGAAACAGACCCAGAAAACGTGCTACTTCACTGGTCATACTTTATTTTGATGGTCCGTTTGCTAAATCTAAGTTACATTGCAACTAATTCATTAGATTATAAGTAGACTGTTAGGTTGGTGTTGGGGTTAGTGTAAGTTGACATGTACTTGCAAAGTTTCTTATAGTCCGTTAAATGTCTGTTGAATGTCAGTATCAACAGATATTAAGTAGACAGTCTACTAATACTCAAATGGACCATCCAAATAAAGTGTTACCCTACTTTTATCTTTGCTTTTTAATGCGAACAACTCTGTGATCAGCTTAGTGATGAAGGTACACTGTAGATAAAAGTGCTGGGTTCCACACAGTCGATTTGTGTTGGGACATCATGATGGAATGAAGTTAAAGGTGCAGTTTGTATTGCATTCCTGGATCTAAACACATGCAAGCAGGTTGCCAGATTGAGGACCAACAGGAGCGTGCCTTGCTTTCAAGCCTAAAAGCTGATTTAAAGCCGATTTGAGTCGTGTTCTATATAAATGCAACGGCACACGATAGAAGAAATAATCTCCATATTGTTTCTTCTAACCATCTCCTCGAATTGATATATTAGAAACGGCTTCTGTTTCTCACAGCTGAGCATCAGAAAACTGACAATGATCAGCTCAGGTACACCTCATGTGCTTTATTCAGTGTTAAATGCTAACAATGTGAGTTTGAATGCCCTTTTACATGATATTTATTGCCATATACTGAAAGCAGCAGCAGATAGTTCACCTCAGATCTGGAGAATAACATAAACTGATTGAAACTTTAGAACTAAACACACATCTGGGATTCAGCATCTACATTTAATAATGTTAAAGAGGGTTAATATGTATTAAATAGATTATAAACCTCACCATTTCATAAGTGCATATTCTGTGCTTCTGAATGGCTGTATTTAAATTTCTATCATGTTTCATCTGGTGCAAACAGCCAAATTGCTCATCACTGCGTATCTCATCACGTAGCGTGTCGTTAGGACACTGCTACAATGTAACAAACCTCACCTAATGTTTACGTTCGTAATATTGATTCATTAATTCATTTTCTTTTCGGCTTAGTCGCTTTATTAATCTGGGGTCGCCACAGCGGAATGAACCACCAACTTATCCAGCATGTGTTTAATGCAGCAGATGCCTTTCACTGGGAAACACCCATACACACTCATTCTGACACATACAGCACACTATGGAAAATTTAGCCTATCCAATTCACCTACCCCGCATGTCTTTGGACTTGTGAGGTAAACCGGAGCACCCGGAGGAAACCCACACCAACACGGGAAGAACATTCAAACTCCAACTGACCCAGCCGAGGCTCAAACCAGAGACCTTCTTGCTGTGAGGCGATTGTGCTACCCACTGCACCACTGTGACACCCGTTATATTTAAATTATTTGTAATTATTGACCACCTCATGTGAAACTCTGAATCTGCATCTCATTTCGGAGTCTGCTACTGTCCACCGGAGGTGGCATTTCGGTCACGAATCCATTCTTTGAGAGCCTTTCTGACTGAATGAATGAAATACGCTGTTTTCCACCAAACCAACCTGGGGTGCTGAAATATAATTTGCTAAACTGGCGTTGGGCAGGTTACAATAACCAAAACAAAGACAGCGGTCCAGCACGGACAACACATGTTCAAAGCAGAATATCTGACTTCAGCATTGTTTCTCAAGTGTGTTCACTGAGCACACTTAAAGATGAGATGACTTTGAGATATTTCTGAAATATCTGCAAACATATTATGGTATTATTATGCTTTAGAAGAGACAATAACCTACATACAGCACCTTTAACTCATTAGTTTTTACAAATTTAAGTAGATTGAACATAAAATGATTAAGTTGTCCCCCACAAAAAAACTGAAGAATTGTGTTGTTTCAGCTCAGTTTAAATTAGTTTGAACAAACAGCAAATTCTGAGGTGAAAATGAATATTTATTTATGCAATTATAAAGCTATTTATTATATTACTTTCAAAATATTTGTAGTAAAATCTGTTGTTTATGCTATTTTAGGGGATATTAAATATTACCAGAAATCTGTCTTATTGTTATTTATTATTATTATTATTTATTAATAGTATTAAATAGCGTGGTATCAAATATCTTAATACAAAATCATTAAATCATTCAAAATCATTATGTATATACAAGTTTAAAACACCTCCTCTTAAAGGGACAGTCCACCAAAAATGAAAATTGTATCATTTATTTATTATTTCGTTCTTTCCTCTGGTAATCAAAGAAGATATTTTTAAAAAATGTCTGTAAATCAATCAGCTTCTGCTTTCCATTCACTTTCATAATATATTTTTTTCATAGTGTATTTTCTAATTGGGACCAAAGAGTCTTAATACCATCATTCTTCAAAATGTCTTCTTATGTGTGCATCAAAAAATCATTGCGTTAAATGGTAACTATAAGATTTAAATTTTTTTGTAATTTTTGGGTGAATTATCCTATTTCAGAAGGCATATAAAAAGGGTGAGATACTGTGTGTCTTACCACAGCGATTACAGGGATGAGGACACCTAGATTACCAGCACTGCTGGACGCCTAGAGAAGAAACACAAACCAAATATCAGCATTCAGGATTGACATTAATGTCCTACAATCTGCTTCTAGTAAGTGTAAGCAGATGAAGAGGCTGACCTTGAGGGCTGGTCCTTTATCGCTGGCTCGTTCACAGGCTCTTTTTCCCTCCAGGCCCAGCTGAACGAACAGCTCCAGCAGATTGACCAGCAGTTCGTCCTCCAGCAGCTCCCCCTGCAGGTTAGCTGCGATATTGGCCAGCGCGTTTATCACAGCCAGAGAGCAATGCCTGACAAAGCAGATCGTAACCTTAGTGATGCATTCAAAATCTGTTTACGCACAGAATCATAGTTTTATAAAACTCATTCATTGCTGATGAAGTATAGAATAAGTTAAGTTAACAACTCTTTCCCTGCCAGCGGTTTTTTTAAAGGGTTCAAGAAACCCTGGAGTACTTTTTTTGAAATGCTAACAGATGGGGTGGATCAAAATCGATGACATAGAGCGAGTCTGCTAGTGGAGTGATGACGCATCGCTTTCTCATTATTATTCATAGCGGAGCTTTCTTATCCTATGAGAAGACTTGATTATTCATGAGAGCAAGTGATTTTCGAAGGCAAGGCAGACCTGCCAAGCTGGGAGACCCAATGACTGGGTGAGACGGGTGCACTGCACAGGTCGCATGTGTATTTTATCTATGATCCTCAGGGTTTGTTGCATGTTTCTCCTCACGATGCTGTTGGTTTGCAGCAAGCATTTTTGTCGGATGAGCTGTACGAGAATGGGAGAATAGTGGACTTTGTTTTTTATCAGTTGAGTTTGTTACAGACTATAGTTTGTTATTCAGACACATCGCCTATATCCGTGCTGCTGTGTTCAGACATGTTTATAATCCTCCAGATTACCGGCAGCGCTAATGGTTGGAATAGACCGGGCAAGAGACCTGCTGCACTGCTGTCCACTGTGTCTGCATTCAGACCCGGTGATTGGAGAGGAGAGAAGTCCTCTTCATTTATAGTGTTTATATAAACACCATTATCTTTATGATGATAGAACAAATTGTGGTTATGCGTGTATGAAATTATGAATAACAAATGCAGCAGGACATTAAATTGCTGTTTCTTTGCATTTTTACTCTGTAAACTATAAAATCATGGCTTGCCTCACGCTTTGTGTCTCATCTTGACAACTGACAACAGTTGTTCTCTGCTCTCTTTCCCCCACTCTGTTGGCCAAACCCACTCCTCCCTCTGCTCTCGGCACTCCACACCCATCATGGAGCATTTTTTGAAAAAAATTCTGAGGTAGACTTGAACGGAAAGAGGGGGGTTTCATGACCCTTTACAAAGTTGCAGCCGCTGTAGGCATTTTTGATGACTTTCATCTACATTTGACAGCCCTCAGAATATTTTTCTATTTCTGATAGTAAATTTTGCATTTCCTTTGGGAATCAGGGTCCCAGAATCTGGAGGAAGACAGGAGAGGCACACAATCCACAGGTGTTGCTTGAGGTCCAGTGTAAGGGCATACTCACACTATGTACAGTTCTCTTTAACCGGGCCAAAGAATCAGAATCAGAATCAGAAAGGGCTTTATTGCCAGGTATGTTCACACATACGAGGAATTTGTTTTCGTGACAGAGCTTCTACAGTGCAACAGAATTACAGAGACAGGACAAAAAACAGATAATAAATATATTCAAAAAAATAGAAGTAAGTGTTAAATGCAAATATACAAATGGACAAGTGTATGTACAGGTGTATTACTATATACAACATTATATGTGCAGCTGTTATGTGCAAATTGGCATGTAAAGTGTGTTGTTAAATAAGTGTATGTGTGTGTAACAAGTGTATTTGTTATGTGCAAATTGGCATGTAAAGTGTGTTGTTAAATAAGTGTATGTGTGTATAAAAGTGTAAAGCAGGTAGTGGTGTTGGTTCCACGATTATTATCATCAAGTGTTCATGAGATGGATTGCCTGAGGGAAGAAACTGTTTCTGTGTCGGGCTGTTCTGGTGCGCAGTGCTCTGTAGTGTCCACCAGAAGGTAACAGTTCAAAGAGGCAGTGTGCTGGGTGTGAGGGGTCCAGAGTGAAAGCACGCTTGTCCCCCCCTCCCGTCTACCCCGACGGCCCGCGATCACATTGCATTCGGGCCTGGGCACGCTTGCGTCATCTGATGCGCTATTCAGTGTAAGAGAAGCGCTCTCGGAGATTTCAGTGGAGAATTCTTTATATGATTATAGCGTTTTAGTCGTTTGATATGCAGTGACACACAGTCAAATATTCCGCCGAACAGATCAGCCACTGCTGACGCTCATAAACAATCATGACGTCCTCGTGCTGCAAGAATTAGGAGGTTTACTAAAGGCGCAGCTGTCATCCAGTGAGGGGTTTGTGTCTTTAATAATCTACGGCAGTTTGCGTTCATTAAACAGTAAGAATGATTAATAAATCTATATCAAACAGTCCCCAAAAGTCACGTCTCCTCTTCAGTTTCGGGCTCAGGCGCGCTTTGCACTCTCACTACAAGCGTACTGCACCAAAGCCCAAGTGTACCGGGCTCAGGCACACCTCTTCCAACCGGGCCAGGGCCGGCCAACTGTACCGTGCCTGAGCCCGATTCAGCGTGCACGGTTCGGGCCTGAGCACGGTTGGGATAGCATAGTGTGAGTATGCCCTAAAGCTTCCACAGTCAGTGATGGTTTGGGGTGCCATGTCAACAGCTGATGTTGCTCCATTTTGTTTTCTGAGGTCCAAGGTCAACGCAGCTCTATACCAGGACGTTTTAGAGCACTTCATGCTTCCTGCTGCTGACCAACTTTATGGAGATGCAGATTTAATTTTCCAACATCACCTGCACACATTGCCAAAGCTACCAGTACCTGCTTTAACGACCATGGCAAACTTCCCTGACCTTAACCCCACAGAGAATCTATGGGGTACTGTGAAGAGAAAGATGCAATAAGCCAGAGCCAACAACGCAGAAGAGCTGAAGGCCCCTATTAGAGCAACCTGGGCTCTCAGAACACCTGAGCAGTACCACAGACTGATCCACTCCATGCCACGCTGCAGTAATTCTGGTAAAAAGGAGCTCCAACTGAGCTGAGTGCTGTGCATGCTCATACTTTTAAATTCACACTCTTAGGTCCAATCCAAATTGTATTTTTGTACCCCAACCCTTCCCCTTGGCCCTTGAAACAGAGTGTGAAGGGGAAGAGCTTCAAAATTTACCCCTAAAAAGTGGGACAGCACTTCAACACCTGCACACATCATCATATGTCATCATGATCTCTTACTTTATACGAGATCAGATGATCGCAACTGCTGTAATAATTATGCGTTATTTTCTGGTGTTTATCTTCAGGAAATCACTGAAGGCGTATATTATGTTATCATAACGATCTAATGTGCGATAAGATCGTAACTGTACTGTGTATTTACACAGTGACCATATTCATCTATGTAAACACACGAAAACAACATTAACATTATAGCAAACACTGTAAAAGCTCATTCCTAGCCGCTAGACATTACTGACAGGGTATTCCAGTGTCATCAAGTGACAGAATGGTGTGGAACTGCTGCACAGGAACTTTTATTATGGATTATAGATAGCAAAATTTAGCGGTTTTTATTTTAGCATTTTTTTTAGCATTACGGTAAAACCCGAGTGTGGTTATGAATGTATTAAAACATGTGCTTGTTTGCTGTAATATTCATAATAATGACAAAAAATACTAATTTGTGCTAATCTCCTGACTTCCAATTCAATTCAATTCAATTCAATTTGTTTATTGTCATGTGCACAGTAAGAAAACACGTTTCCCTGTACAATGAAATTCTTACTTTGCCGTCCACAGTGAAATCATACACACAATATACACATCACACACGTCATATACACAAAAGTGACAGAAGTATAACTATGAAATGTATAAATATAAATATCTATGAATGTAAACAAAATATAATATTGATCGCGGAGTAATGTAAACAGATGTAAACAATGTAAAGTAGTTCTTTAAAGGGCTGGTCCAGAGTGTATTTTTAAGACTTGGTTACGTTTAAAAGACGCAAAGCAACGTGTGCTCATGCTTCATTTGTAGAAAATCATGCTATTTATTCACATATCTTACTTTGATTATATACTCAGCTAACATGAAAACGACTGTCATACTTCCTAGTTCCTCTGAAAGGCCCGCCCTCAAGAGGCTCTGATTGGTCAACTAACATAATGTGCTGTGATTCGCAGATCAGCTCCACATCACCAGGAAGCATCTCTGCTATAACATTACAGCACATCTGGCCACGCCCCTTTGCTGCGCTGGGTGTATGTGCGTAACCTGAAGGGTTTATGACATCATTAACCAAGATGTATTTTTTTGTAGTCCCCAAACTTCGTTCGCTGTAGGTTTTCCTAAGTCAGCTCTGGAATAGCCAATGTCTCCCTTTGCGTTGAACTTTGAGCGTCTTACATTCAGAGATGTTGTTTATGTTCACACAGCTACATTACACATCAACTAAAGCTTAAAATATGATATCCTAGTGGACCACCCCTTTAAATCTACAATAGAGTAAAACATGTTGACTCCTTTAAAACATTAAAATGATAAATGAAGCCTCATATAAACAGCAGACTGAATGAATGATTGACAGATGAGGTCACGTACCTGTAGCCGTGGTCTTTGTAGTCTTTAGTAGCAGAATAAACCACATTACTGGCCTTAACACTGATCTGCTGGAACAGGTTCCACACCTCCTGATAGATGTATTGCTGGAGTAAAAACACAAACCACATGCTGTATATCGCACAAATGACTTGCACATTTCAAGTGGTGTAACGGATCACAAATCTCACGGTTCGGATCACATTAGGGTTTTTTTAGTCACGGATCGAACCATTTTTTGAATCAGCCAAGATGGGGAGGAGACAAATGTAATTTGCTTTCTTTTATTACAAAAACAGCACTGCAAGACACTTTTAGTTGTAACAAACAGAACTTAAAATGGCTGATGAATGAAATCAGCTGAATAAAATTAATCTGTAAAATAATCAGTACATTACAATTAAAATTTGTACAATTCAGATTTATTTTTAAGTCTCATTTTCAATAAATGGTTCAGTTCTTCACTCATAAACCTTCATGTTTCATTGCTAGAAGTGTCTGCTATTGAAGTGCCCCTATTCTGGGTTTTTGAAAATGATATTCATGCAGTGTAAATCTGAAAGTGCACAGTGTTTAAAACTATTGATTCATCTATAAAAAGAGTCGACTCATAGTTCCTCAAATGGATCTAGTTCATAACTAGTCTTTAGCCATTTCGGCGTGACATGGATACAAAACTTAAGCCCCGCTCATTTATGCGCGCGCAAACCTGGGAAGATTTGAAACCCCTGGCCCTGCCCACAAACACATCAGCAAGCACCAATGTTGCCAGATTGGGCGGTTTTGAATTTGACTGTGCAGGTAAAAACCTTTTGGATAGGGTTTGGACTGGAATCAGTCAGCTACATCTGGCAACACAGAGAAGAGCACTGTAGCAGACATGTGCTCAACTGGATATTATTAGAAGTGTGCGGATGAACCAGAGATGAGACTGTGAAGAGTCAGTGGTTGAGGTTTATTTCTGCAGAAATGCCTCAGCATTATAGCCCAGCCTTGTGCGGTGTTCCCTCTGAGGAGCTTCTGAAATTTACACGCTTACAACAGAGGATTCGTCGACCGTTTGTTAAAGGAAGGATCAGAAAAGACTATTGATGTATGCAGGGGCGGACTGGCCATAGGGAGCACCGGGATATTTCCCGGTGGCCTTACGGCTGATGTGGCCTGCACCCTCTATCCAACAAGTGTGAGTGTGTGCGATTAAAACGGTCGCCTCATTGTTTTCTCTAGCTTGAAAATGATGTATTTAATTGTCTAAAGCCACATTGAAAACGTGACACGTGCTGCTTTGTTTACAGAATAAAATGCGTTTGTGAGCTCGTGTTCCTCTGCTGTTTGTCGTTGCTATGGCTACATCAGCTCTCCTACACACGTGCGGCGGTCCTCTTTCATAATGGTTCAGCTTTTGCCGCTGTGTGTACCAATACTGAATGTGTGTCACTGTTTTGTTAAGAATAGAGCAATATGCTGGGAGACCGGGGGGTGAGATTCAGGGGCGACTTCCGGGAAAAACGGGAGTGTTGGCAGATATGCTCACGCACACACTCTGCACTCTGACTACTTAATATTGATAAGCCGTGGTGGGCATTCTCTCGAGCTGAACAATGTCAACCAATCGCAACCGACTGGGTCATCGGTCCAATCAGCGCAGATTAGCATCGTGTTAAGGAGGGGTTTTGGAACAAAAGAATCGCTGAACGATTCATATGGGAGTCGCTGGAATAATGAGGTAAAAATAAATGCATATTTTAAGACAATGAAAGTGATTTTTTGATCATGCATGCACATTAGCCTGTTGAGGAAGACCCCCAAAACCAAAATATGACCCTTTTTTAATGTATAATAGGGGCTCTTTAAAGAATTATTTAATGGCATATTTTTGATAGCTGATTTTCACAACCTTTTGGTTAAATAATGTAACTGCTCGATGACGTAAGCGTGCTTAGGCCCGAATGCAATGAAAGTGCGGGCCATCGGGGGAGACGGGAGGCGGGACAAGCGTGCTTCGGCCCAGTTCAAGGCAACTGTACACAGTGTGAGTACGCCCTTAAATGTAAACTTACATGATGAAAAACTACTACACTACTACACTTATTTTTCATGCTGAAAAAAGCTTCCATTACATGAAGACCTCAGAATTCAGTACAAGAGACTAAATCAAGGCTGCATACTGTATGGTTACAGCATCGATACTGCAATGTGACCATTTCCAACAGTCTTATCGCAGGATACGCAACGCTGAGTCTGGATTGTAATTCATTTGCATGTGTTTTTGAATCCTGTGACTGTATGAGGGTTTTAAAAGCATTCATACCGTTCATTTATGTAATAACAATTCATTATATTAAATTATTTATACAATGAAGTCTATGCAGTATTGTTTTACATTACTGTACGCCTGAATACTGCTCGGAAAATAACAATAAAACGCTGTTTATTCATTTGTATGTTTTTCTTAATTGTATTCATCTATGCTTGTAGATTTTTTATTATATATTATGCAGATGCACTCACATACAGAATCCTCCCAATCGATCTAAAACGATCAATTCTTTCTTAATAGAGATATTGTATTCATATCACAATATATTGTCGCAGAATAACAAAATATTGCATTGTTAGATTTTTCCATTATAGCGTAGCCCTAGAAAAATAAAAGCTGCATCTTTGCACAGTGAACAGCTGTAATTATGCAGTGTGTGTGACAGAGCCTTACATTGCCCGTAATAATCATGCAGCCTAGCTGGTCTATGATCAGCACGTCTAGCGGTGAGGGCGGCTGGCAGAACTTCTGCTGCAGGATCTGCAGGATGGGCTCCATCACTTTAGGACTGTCCCGCATAGCCACAGCGATGTGTCCCAGAGCACGGATGGTGTGATCAGGGATCAGATGGGCATCCCTGATGAGAAAACACACACAAAACACTGCAGTCTGAGAGACAGACAGACAGAGAGAGAGAGACACGTGTTTCTCTCAGACGGCAAGACAGACGGACAGACAGAAACAAAGAGACAGACGAATAGACAGACAGACATACAGAGACAGAGGAACAGACAGACAGAAACACAGAGACAGACAGCTAGACAGACGGACAGACGAATAGACAGACAGAAACAAAGAGACAGACAGCTAGACAGACAGACAGACAGACAGAAATACAGAAACAGACGGAAAGACAGACGGACAGGCAGACAGAAATACAGAGAGAGGCGGCTAGACAGACGGACAGACAGACAGCTAGACTGATGGACAGACAAAAACACAAAGACAGACGGACAGACAGACATAAACAAAGAGACGGCTAGACAGACAGACAGAAATACTGAGAGAGACGGCTAGACAGACGAACAGGCAGACAGAAACAAAGAGACGGCTAGACAGACAGACAGAAATACAGAGAGAGACTGCTAGACAGACAAACAGGCAGACAGAAACACAAAGACAGACGAACAGGCAGACAGAAACACAAAGACAGACGAACAGGCAGACAGAAACACAAAGACAGACCAACAGGCAGACAGAAACACAAAGACAGATGGCTAGACAGATAAGTAGACAGACAGAAAGAAAAAGACAAACAGCTAGACAGACAAATAGGCAGACAGAAATACAGAGACAGACGAATGGACAGATTGAATAATAAAATGATATACTGAATAATAAAATGACACATTTAATTTTATTTATTTATTTATTTTTACTACTGCTATTTACTGTGTTTTTTATTACATATGTATGTTCTTTTATTTTTATGTAAACTTTATAACTGCATTAGCAATACATTTGTAACATTTGTCATGCCAATAAAGCAATTATTGAATTGAGACAGACGAATAGACAGACAGAAACACAGAGACAGAAACACAGACAGACGGCTAGACAGACAGATAGGCAGACGGACAGACAGACAGAAATACAGAGACAGACGGAAAGACAGACAGACAGAAATACAGAGACAGACGGCTAGACAGACGAATAGACAGACAGAAATACAGAGACAGACGAATAGACAGACAGACAGACAGACAGACAGACAGACAGACAGACAGACAAAAGTACAGAGAAAGACGGTTAGACAGACGGACAGAAGAATTGACAGACAGAAACACAAAGACAGAAACACAGAGACAGAAACACAGAGACAGACGGCTAGACAGGTGGACAGACAGACAGAAATAGAGACAGACGGCTAGACAGACAAATAGACAGACGGACAGACAAACAGAAATACATAGACAGACAGCTAGACAGACAGACAGAAAAACAGAGAGAGACGGCTAGACAGACGGACAAACAGAAATACACAGAAAGATGGCTAGACAGACGGACAGGCGAATAGACAGACAGAAACACAGAGATAGACGAACAGACAGACAGAAACACAGAGACAAAAACACAGAGACAGACGGCTAGACAGACGGACAGACAGACAGAAATAGAGACAGACGGCTAGACAGACAGACAGACAGACAGAAATACAGAGACAGACGGCTAGACAGATGGACAGACAGACAGAAATACAGAGACAGACGGCTAGACTGATGGACAGACAGACAGAAATACAGAGATAGATGGCTAGACAGTGTGTTTGCGTCCTCACTTGTCGTTCTCCTGTGAGATGTAGAGCCGGTTTGACAGGCTGGCTAAGAATGCCTCCACGATAACAGGATCCATAGTGAGACCAGCTTTCAGACATCTGCACACCACACACACACACACACACACACACACACACACACACATACACAAACAATCACAGAAAAATGTTAACATGCACTCATATTCGAGTGAATACAATATGATTTCTCGATCTGCTTATACCGTATGAACCTTAAGCTTAGCAATCCAATTAACATATTTGTGTAAAAGTGTATCTTTTAAATTTTGAAAACACACTAAAGTAGAAACAAGTACAACTCTACACTTTATTACTAGAGGCTGCGGTGGGTTTCAGCAGGATTCATTTTTGCCATTTATACAACTTAGTATTTGACTTGACTTGAGTTTCGTATTGAGTTTAAAATATTGCTTCTTACCTATAAAACTTTAAATAATCGAGCTCCTGTTTATCTAACCAACCTTCTGTCTCGCTACAATCCAACCCGCTCTTTAAGATCTCACAACTCAGGGCTTCTGGTAGTACCTAGAAGAGCAAAGTCAAGTAAAGGGGGTCGAGCCTTCTCATTTATGGCTCCTAAACTCTGGAATAGCCTTCCTGATAATGTCCGAGGTTCAGACACACTCTCACAGTTCAACACTAGATTAAAGACCTATCTCTTTAGTAAAGCATACACTCAATACATCACATAGCGGTATGATGCATGAATGTGCTCCACGCATCTCCTTTATATACACTATGTACAGCAGCTTCGCTAATTATTCTCTTTATTCTCTATTTCCACCTGGGGATAGTCATCCCGAGGCCCCCAGAGACTATGCAGCGCCACGGATGCGATCCAAGGTTCCATAATCCTGGACCTCGCTGTATCCTGAGCAGCTGTTTGTTGCATGGAGTAGTGGACAGCATGAGACTGATTCCTGTGACCCTCTAAGGACAGACGAGCCTCGAGTTCTCCAGCCTCTGGCGCCAGGACTGCAGCTCTACACAAGACGTGTGGCCATAGGAGAAATGATCGTGCCCAACTGAGCCTGGTTTCTTTCGAGGTTTTTTAATTCTTCACTTTCGCCAATTTTCCTCTCCGCTGTCGCCACTGGCTTGCATGGTTCGGGACTTGTAGAGCTGCGCATCGATGGATTATTCAATGTTTGGACTCTCAGTAGTGACTAGTAAACCACACTGAACTGAACTAAACTGAACTCCAACACTGAAAACTGGACTGACACTGTTTACATTTACTATAATCTTCTATGTGAAGCTGCTTCGGCACAATCTACATTGTAAAAGTGCTATAGAAATAAAGGTGAATTGAATTGAACTTCTGTGCAAGAAACTATGACTGGCTTTGAAGAGGGCTCCATAATGCAGCGTAACAGTGTGTTTACCTGCAGATGTTGTCGATGGAAATGTCTCGGAGCTGCTCATACATGGACGGCTGGTCTTTCCTACCGGACAGGAGGTTGAGCGTGGACTGAGAGTGCTCATTCGTCACGTTTATTTTGATCCCACCGGCTCCTAAAACAAAGTTATGAGATGTCAGATGTCAGCAGGTATAAACGAGCCTATAAAGTGGTGTAGAGACTGAAAGATAATTATATTAATATATTAAAGAGCCCCTATTTTGGGTTTTTGAAAAGAGCTTGCATGCAGTGTGTCACACAGCTCTAAGTGAAGTGAAATGTCCAGCTGAGGCTTAAATCTGAAAGTGCACAGTGTTTAAAACTATTGATTCATCTATAAAAGAGTCGACTCACAGTTCCTCAAACGAATCGCCGTGCTTACGAGTCTTTAGCCGTTTCAGCATGACGTGAACACGAAACAAAAGCCCCACCCATTTGTGCATGCGCAGCCCCGGGAAGATTCAAAACCCCCAACTCCGCCCACAAACAAAAGCAGCAAGCAAAGGTTGCCAGATTGGGCGGTTTTAAATTTGATTGTGCAGGTAAAAACCTTTTGGAGAGGGTTTGGGCTGGAATCAGTCAGCTACATCTGGCAACACAGAGAAGAGCACTGTAGCGGACATGTGCTCAGCTGGATATTATTGAAAGTGTGCAGATGAACCAGAGATGAGACTGTGAAGAGTCAGTAGTTGAGGTTTATTTCTGAGAATGCCTCAGCATTATAGCCCAGCCTTGTGCTGTGTTCGTCTGAGGAGCTTCTGAAATCTACACGCTTACAACGGAGGATTCGTCGGCCGTTTGTTAAAGGAAGGATCAGAAAAGACTATTGATGTATGCAGGGGTGGACTGGCTATACGGAGCACTGGTACATTTCATGGTGGCCTGACGGTGAATTTAGCCTGCTATCCAACAAGTGAGTAAGTGTGATTAAAACGGTCGCCTCATTGTTTTCTCCAGCGTGTAAATTATGTATTTAATTGTGTTTTGTAACTTGTAACCGTTTGTAGTGTATCAGGTTAACTTGTATTCTTATATCGTGTCTAAAAGCACGTTGTAAACGCGACGCGTGCTGCTTTGTTTATGGATTAAAATGCGTTTGTGAGCTCGTGTTCCTCTGCTGTTTGTCGTTGCTATGGCTACATCAGATCTCCTACACACACACGGCGGTCCTGTTTCATAATGGTTCAGCTTTTGCCGCTGTGTGCATTAATACTGAATGCGTGTCGCTGTTTTTACTTCTGGTTAAGAATAGAGTGATATGCTGGGACACCGGGGGGTTAGTTTTGGGGCTGAGGTGTCTGAAATACGGGCGACTCCCAGGAAAAACTGAGTGTTGGCAGATATGCTCACGCACACACTATGAATACTTCAATATTGATAAGCCGTGGTGGGCATTCTCTCGCGCTGAATGAAGTCGACCAATCGCAACAGACTGGGTCATCGGTCCAATCAGCGCAAATCAGCATCGCGCTAAGGAGGGGTTTTGGAACAAATGAATCGCTGAACGATTCATATAGGAGTCGCTGGGATAATGAGGTGAAAATAAATGCAGATTATTAGACAATGAAAGTGTTTTTTGACCATCCATGCATATCAGCCTGTTGTTGAAGACCCCCAAAACCAAAATATGACCCTTTTTAATGTATAATAGGGGCTCTTTAACTCATGAAAAATGTATAAGTTATAGTATTTCATAGTATTATAAGTCATTCAAAATTCTTATAAGAATATATATTATATTTTATACAAAATATTACATTTAGCTGAATGTAATGAAGATGCAGAACTGACCTGTGCTGCACTGACTGTGGTACTTGTAGAGTTTAATGAGCACCGCTGACGGAACCACCAGAAAATCCTTCAGAGACAAACTGGCGGAGTGAGCGATGACGGGGAAACGCTCACACAGACGACCCAGACCCTTAAACACATTTTCCAAATATTTCATTCTTTGTCATTAAGGAGCAGTTTTCCTCTATGGGACCAACAAAATAACTAGTATTGCTATACTTGTGGGGACACTTTGTGGGGACACATGTTTGTTTTTGTGAAAAGTGGGTACATTACATAGGTTTCCATTCATTTTATACTGTCCAAACTGTATATTATATTGCCCTCACCCCACCCTACCCCTAAACCCAACCCTCACAGGAGACTGTGTGCAGCTTTACTCTCTGATTAAACTCATTCTGTGGAGTTTATAAGCTTTTTGAGAAATGAGGACGTCAGCAATGTCCTCATATTTCACCTCCTTTTTGTAACACCTGTGTCATTATACAGATTTGTGTCCTGACACGTCACAAAAACACGTACACCCACACACAGGTTTCTCTGCAGTGTTCACCTGTAAGCAGCAGATGAGCAGAGGCATGTGGGCGATGATCACTTTACTGGATGTTTTTGACTGAAGTTTCTCTGAGAGTTTTGTGCACAGATTCTCTGCACCTATAAAAGAAAACACAAATAATTTATTAGATTTTTTCTAAATCGATATTATTCCCTTTTCATAATATTCATTTATATATCTTTATTTGGGTGCCACGGTGGCACAAAGGATAGCACGATCGCCTCACAGCAAGAAGGTCTCTGGTTCGAGCCTCGGCTGGATCAGTTGGCACTTCTGTGTGAGTTTGCATATTCTCTCAGTGGTTGCGTGGGTTTCCCCCTGGTGCTCCGGTTTCCCCCACACGTCCAAAGACATGTGATATAGGTGAATTGGGTGAGCTAAATTGTCCGTAGTGAATGAGCGTGTATGAACGTTTCCCAGTGATTGGTTGCAGCTGGAAGGGCATCCACTGTGTAAAACATATGCTGGATAAGTTGGCGGTTCATTCCCCTGTGGCGACGCCGGATTAATAAAGGGACTAAGCCGAAAAGAAAATGATTGATATCTATATTTTTAGATTTTATTTAATAAAATAACTAGCAAATACACTGACTTTTGAAGGGGTCTTAAGGATTTTTGGTTTGACTGAGAAAGTTAAACTTTCTGACACCTTTAAAGAACACGTGTAGGTAAAAAAACAAAAAAAACAAGCCATGACTGACAATGGAGGATGAGCTCAGAGTGGTCGTCTCCAAAGGTTAGTATTAAATTTAACAAATTAATAAATGACTATAAAATATACAATCACTGGCCACTTTATTAGGTACACCTTACTTGTACAGTGTTGGACCCCTTTTGCCTTCAGAACTGCCTTAATCCTTCTTGGCGTAGATTTAACAAACTACTGGAAATATTCCTCAGAGATTTTGCTTGACATGATAGCATCACACAGTTGCTGCAGATTTGTCGGCTGCACATCCATGATGCGAAGGTGCTCTATTGGGTTGAGTAATGGTGACTGTGGAGATCATTTGAGTACAGTAAACTCATTTTCGTGTGCAAGAAACCAGTCTGAGATGATTCACGCTTTATGACATGGAGCGTTATCCTGCTGGAAGTAGCCATCAGAAGATGGAGACACTGTGGTCATAAAGGGATGGACATGGTCAGCAACAGTACTCAGGTAGGCTGTGGCGTCGACACGATGCTCAATTGGTACTAATGGGACCAAAGTGTGCAAAGTAAATATCCCCCACACCATTACACCACCACCACCAGCCTGAACCGATGATACAAGGCAGGATGATCCATGCTTTCATTTTGTTGAGGCCAAATTCTGCCCCGAGCATCCGATTGTGGCAGCAGAAATGGAGCCTCATCAGACCAGGCGACGTTTCTCCA
>CAIGQQ010004820.1:1575248-1593411 GCA_903798035.1 Danio albolineatus | reverse complement strand
CGCCGGGGCTGGAGAACGCTGGACATCCATCATGGAGAGACCACAGGTGGGTCACCGGCTGGTCAACAGGCTGGCCCTTCGGGAACAATGCTCGGACTTGTCTGTCACAGGGATCGTCTTACAGGAATCTGTCTCATGCTCTCCACTCCTCCATGACCACCACAGCAGCTGCTCAGGATACGGCATGGTCCAGGATTATGGAAACCTCGGGAATAATAAAAAACAGACTAACATGAGTGCAGATGCCGTTCAAATTAAAATTGAATCAAGTCTACTGAAGTCGGGTGCGCATCTGTTTCGGATGCCTACCTAGGGAGGTGTTCCAGGTATGTCCCACCGGGGAAGACTATGGCCCCGTTTACATTAGTGTGTTTTAGTTTTAAAACGGCATTTTAGCATGAAAATGATCCGCGTCCACACTAGTGTTTTCACCCAGCGTCTCAACAGATCTCCGTCTTCACTACTCCACCAGAAACGTATATTACGTGACCATTGGCGCACTCTGGGCATGCGCGTTCAAGTATAAACAGGAAGCATGTGTCTCGCTCGGCGTTTGGTTATTGTTAGTCAACAAACGCTGGTTGAACGATGAACGCGATGGTAAAGAAAGCGAGAGAGGTCTTTTTGAGGACAGACGACGAGGTCGAGTTGTTACTTAAAGTAACAAATGAATATAAAACATCCATGGCTATCGAAAATACAGTGTTTACAGTGAAGGCTGGTCTGCCGTCTGACGGTGACGTTATAGTCATGTGCGCTTGACGAATAAGGGAAGGATACGCAATGACCCAAAACCCCAATCACGTAGCGGATCTCAGCAGCCACGCCTCCATTTTCAAAGATATCCGTTTCCCCCATCCACACTGAGACGGAGCAGCAGCGTTTTAGAATGAAAACGGCCTCTCCAGCATTTTCAAAACGCTCCGTTTTCACACCTCGAAAACTCCGGCTTAGTGTGGACGGATGGCATAACCGTAGCAAAACTTATGCGTTTTAAAACGAAAACGCACTAGTGTAAACGGGGCCTATGTCTCTCAGCTGGCCTGGGAACGCCTCCAGGAGCTGGAGGCAGTGTCTGGGGAGAGCGAAGTCTCGATTTCTCTCCTTCGACTGCCGACCCGGCCCCGGATAAGCAGATGAAATTGAGATGAGGTTTTGTTTTGAGATGGGCGTGTATTTGAAGTTAAATTATTTTGTGTTTCATTTGGAATAGTTGACCCGCCGGTTGCCCGCCATCAAAGAAGCCAAACCTCGCCTGCAGAAGCTCTTCAGGGATTTCTGGCTGTATTCTGTGGTCATGGGCTTTGCTGTGGAAGGTTCTGGTAAGGAAAGCATTACTGTCAGTACACATAGAATCGACACTAACCGTATTGATTTTGTGATCTCACATCACTAGTTTAGTGAACAATTCATCTGCGCATGTCATTGAGAAAAAGAAATAGTTAGCCCTTGTAATCCTTCAATTGAAATCTGAAAATGCACTTGCTGTTTTGTTTACCTCTGTCAGAGGCATTGGGTGTGGCTAACATACTTAACCACGCCCCTTCTAACTGTCAGTATTGACAACAGAAGTGGTGAGGAGGAGTCTGTTAGGCTGTAATAACCTCTCCCCAAACCCTTTTCCCCATCTTACTAAATTAAATACCTGCTTTACTACATCCAATCAGCTCGCAGGAGAATAAACAAGCCACGCCCACTGTTTCCCCCCTAATATTGTGTTTCTCTAGGAACTGCATCACAATATGTGAAAAAAAAAAAAAAAACGGTCGCAGCTTCATGCAGACTTTAAAGGCACAGTGTGTAATTTTGGCCACTAGAGGGCGTGTGTTCACAACAAATAAAGGCGTATTTTGATGACTCTGTGACTGAGTTTGGCATCATGAGAGTTGTAGTCTTCTCGGGACTGTCATCCTCTACTGGACTCCTGCAGAAATCATGTTAATGAATGAACTAAAGTATTCAACATTTATTATCATGGTAGTATAAAGGCTGAACGAAATTGGAAAAATCTGATATTGAAATATTTAGATTTTTTTTGTCAAAAAATTATTTTCCCTCCAGTGAACTTTTTTCTCAATATGGCCATATTCTGCAATGTACAGACTGATTCTGGAGACACCAAACACTTGTGTAACATCTTGAAAAAGGGGGTAAAAGAGGAGGCCTTTAATGAAAAAAATCTGACATACTTTAAACAGACACCAGACCTATTATGGGTGTATGTACTGTATGGGTGTGTGTATGTATGTATGTATGTATGTATATATATATATTAGGGCTGTCAATTGATTAAAAAAATTAACTAATTATTTACACTTTTGTTTGTGATTAATCATGATTAATCATGAAAAGCCGTATTTATTACAGAAATAAAAGCACAGGCATGTAAGTCCCCACGCACGGTTCTTATTTCTCAAGCAAGGATTCTGATACAGCAACGCGAAGCAGACGCTTTCGAAAACTTGCGTGTAGGGGGAAACAAGTCAAGCTTAATGAAACATTTGAGGGTGCTTGGAATCAACTTAGAGAGGAATGGGCTTTCTTTGACAGCTTGCGACATCATCTGGCACTTTCACTTTTACATGGAGTACATTTACATGATCCATATTATCCATATTATCCTTCATCCATATTCCTTTGCTCATTAAACACACGCAGGGCCGGAGCAGCTGAACTGGTGCTCTAGGCGAACGGTGATCACGCCGCCCTCAACCCCAAAGTGAAAAGAAAGTGACCGGTTTGCGGATGACCGGGAGGACCGGAGTTCAGTAAAGTTAGCAACAGTAAAGTTATTGAATATTTTTCTTAATAAAAATTAATAAAAAGTATGCAAAATAGTTTTTCAGAAAAATAAGTGTTGAAGTATAACCAGCGGGACAGCAGTGACGTGTGATCTGAGTTTGATGGCAGTATAAAGATTTACAGAGAAGTTATTGACAGCTTTTGTAGTATTGGTTTTTGCATTTTGCTCTTTGTAGACGGTCCCTAAGGATCGGTCACTTTGCCGCCTGCGCATAGAGTTCAATATAATGCGTCCAGCGCGTAGGAACGCTAATTTTTTAGGAAAATAAGGTTGTAGGTGATTGTATACATTGCGACGGTTGAAAAGAGGTGCTATTTGTGTAGGAACAATGTTTCGGTCATGAGTTATTGATCCGGAAAATACGAATCTGCGAATCTGTTGCTAACTTTACTGGACTTGTAGGAGTTGCGGATTAAAGTGTGGACCGGGGAGTTCGCTCACTATTCTGCCGCCTTGTTGTAACTTTTTTACTTTTTGTTGCTAGTAATACACACACTGCGGGCTAAACATAGAACAACTTTATTCTCTCCAACACCAGTGTACACACACCGGGAAGTGCTGCATCTTCAACTACACACACACCGGGACCGTACCATTACATAAAACTGTGTGGGGGTACACCTGGGCTAAACCATACACTGCTTACACTACACTAGGTCGACTCTATGGACGCGCTGGCCCTGAACACACGTCGGCCACGACAGGAAATAAAAAAAACTGCCACTGCGTTAAATGCGTTAATTTTTTAAACGGTTTAAATATTTCAAAATAATCGGCGTGCGTTAATGCGCTAATTTTGACAGCTAATTTATATATATATATATATATATATATATATATATATATATATATCAAATACTTATATTACATCTTGTAAGAGGGGTAAAATAGGAGGCCTTTAATAAAAAAATATTGTGTCTTTAAACAGACCGATTATGATTGTTTCTCTGTCACAGTGTTTACATGTATATAACAGTGTGTGTGTGTGTGTGTGTTTTAGGTCTATGGCCTGAGGAGTGGTACGAGGGTGTGTGTGAAATCGCCACTAAATCTCCTCTGCTGACGTTCCCCAGTGGAGAACCGCTGCGCTCAGAGCTCCAGTATAACTCTGCGCTGAAGAACGACACTGTCACTCCGGTATACACACACTCTCTGTCTCTGTGTCGTTTTACTGTCAGTGGAGACAAATGATGATAGTCGAGGTTTCCACGGGTCATGTGATTTCAGGAATATCATGGAATTGAAAGGTGTATTCCAGACATTGAAAGTCAGGGAATTATATAAATATATATATTATACCTGGGCATAGATTAATTTTTTAAATCTAGATTAATCTCACTGTAATCTTGGAATTAAAATTGCTCATTTAAATTCTGCCGAAGGCATTCAGAATATGTGTGCTACCACAGATAATGACTAAAAGAAAGTCTTTAAGAACGGGTTTCTCAAGCCAGGTGGTGCATTAGACCAGGGGCTCATCTCCTGTTTCCAAAATGCATCACAAACTGCTTGAGAAAGATGATAATGGTGATGAGTGATAATTGGTGATGAAAATAAATTATGTTCAATAAGATGTACTTGTGTTTACTAACAGTTTATTTAGTTCAGCATGAATGCAACGCGAAACAGCGATTATTGATGACCTTAATCCGACTAAAGTCAGAACTGAACTAAACAGAAATTGAGTTAAGACGTGGAGTATGCATATATTAGTGGCGTTATTGAAGTAAACACCACAATCAAACTATTACCGTCATGTAGGACTTTTCCCCATATTTTCCAACAAGATCCACACACGCGGCTCTGTCAGTAAAGGACCATACACACATCTAATCCATGTTAGCATGTCACGTTTGATGTGGTCATTTCACAATAGGAATACACACAGGTTCGAAGACTCGTTCTCGCCACCTACAGTACAGTGCAATTCGACCAGGTATACATCTGCGCTAAAATATCAAGGTAAAAGTCATCATAGCTTGTGTAGAATAGACCAAGCTCCCAACTAAACTTCGAGAATACATCAACGGCGATATATATATATATTTTTATCGCACGATAAGAGTCTCGTGTCAACGCCGATAACGGCCCACCACTAATATATATATTCACAATATTTCCTATAATATTTTTTCTTCTGGTAAAAGATTTGTTTTATTTTGGCTAGAATAAAAGCAGTTTTTAATATTTTTAAAACCATTTTAAGGTCAAGGGCTTATTTATTGTTATAAATCTATATTTTTTCTATAGTCTACAGAACAAACCACTGTTATACTATGACTTCCCGTAACTTTACCCTAATTACCCTAGTTAAGCCATTAAATGTCACTTTAAGCTGAATACCAGTGTCTTGAAGAATATCTAGTCTATTATTATTTACTGTCATCATGGCAAAGAGAAAAGAAATCAGTGATTAGAAATGAGTTATTAAAACTATTATGATTAGAAATGTGTTAATCTACTCTCCGTTAAACAGATATCGGGAAAATATATACAGAAGGGCTAATAATTCAGGAGGGCTGTGTGTGTGTGTACTGTATGTGTGTGTGTAAAGGCGGAGTTGAGTGACCTGCGCAGCACCATCATCAATCTGCTGGATCCGTCACCTGAAGCCGCCGCTCTCATCAATAAACTGGACTTCGCCATGTGCACTTACCTGCTGTCCGTGTACCGGCTGGAGTACATGAGGTCAGAGACGCTGCTCAGTTCATTATACACACTGGAAATAATATCCCCAAATTCACAGTTTTCCCTATTTTGTGATTCATATTTATATTTTTTCCCATTTTTTTCCTGTTTTTGAATTGCATTATGGGATCTTGATCTTTCTTCCAACATCTTTTAAGCTTGAAATGTTGTTAAAAAGTGACTGTTCTGAACATTTTTAATAGTTTGCAGTGCTATATTGTCTGGTGTTGGTGTTGTATATTGCTGTGTTGCGAAGAGGACGCTGACAACAGAGTTCAAATGCAGGTTTATTATGAGAATGGTCAGGCAAGCAATGGTCAAAACAGGGGCAAACAGATGCATGCAGGGAATCCAGAGTCATGGTCAATAAACAGGCGAATGGTCAGTACAGGCAGCAAGCAATCAAAACGAGAGAACAAGGCAATGGGGGAAAACACAGCTAGGCTAGTCAAAGGAAACGCGTTGTAATGTTCAAAAACGGATAAACAAGACTGAAGTGTGTGTGTGCTGTTTATAAAGTCCATCTAATCAGTTTGTGTGTGTGTGCAGTCAACCGAATGAGGAACTGGTGTGTGTGAGCGGTGCATGACTGGATATGTAGTTCTTCAAAGTGGCAGATTTGTAGTTCTTCAGCGCTGGTGACCGTGACAATTACGCTACAGAAACCTAGTAATAAACGGCGGCACGTTTTCCGTTATTTTACACTTACTTCTCTAGATATTATTTCTCGTATTATTTCAAACGACTAAAACGTCAATAAAAGTCACTTTTTTAAACTGTAGAGTTGAATTTTCAACATCAAAAGTGGACAGAGCAGAGATCAACATCCCATAATGCAGTTCACATCTGTGAATTCAAAGTACGTGTCATCAGAGGGGGAAAGCCCCACGCACTAGTGACCATCTCTCTCATTAGCATAGGACAGGGTTATTCAATTGGTGGCCCGTGGGCCGAACCCGGCCCCCAAGACCATTTTTTCTGGCCCTCCAATTAGTTTGAACAAGACATCAGAAATAAATTTAGTTTAGTCGAAAAACAGCTGCTATAGTTATGAAGTGACGTGTCTGTTCAATACAGCACGAGCTGCAGTTGAAGGCTGCGCAGAGTGTAAGTCACCTGACATTAAACGAGTGGAGCGGGCAGCCAAAAACATTTGGATATGTGTGTGGAAAAGGCCTTTTATACAATGCACTGATATCTTTGTTAGGGATGCAACGATTCGTCGATTTCACTGCGCTTTAATTCGTCACGGTTAATTATTCGTAAAGGCTTCACAATTGCGTGTTTCTGTTGCACAGAACGAAACTGCTGCATTTAAACAGTTATGCCACCTGTGCGCTAGTTTAAAGTTCCGAGCTTGTACGCCAAGGCCAATACGCACGCACACTGGATTAACTATAGCGGCGGGCCGTTCCACTATCACGTCCTTTCTGCGCGCATGTTTGTTATTTCTAATGTAGAATACGCCAATGTGTGCGCGCAAGCGGAACAATGCGCTCGCGGCTTTCCGGGCGCACGCATTAGAAAACATTGCGGTACCGTGGCTTTCAGTGCAATGTAAACAAAAGAGATGTTAGACAAATTATTATTAAAATGATTATGTATGTACACTCTCAGAAATAAAGGTACAGGAGCTGTTACTGGGGCAGTACCTTTTCAAAAGGTTCATGTACCCAAAGAGTCCATAGTACCTCAAAGGTGCATATTCGTACACAAATGTGCCTAAAAAGTACCTTTGAGGTACCATTATAGACCCTTCAGGTACAAATATGTACCTTTTTAAAAGGTACTGCACCAGTGACAGCTCCTGTACCTTTATTTCTGACAGTGTATGAACACAGATTATAACAACAGTTAATCTAAATAATTAGGCCTACCTAAAATAAAGCTTAAATTTACATTAGACGCGATTTCCGTGAAACCATAATTATTCATCAGACTATAATCGTACAACCAAAATCTATAATTGCTGCATCCAAAATTGTTATGCAGTTCAAAACACATGAATGTGTCTGAATGTAGAAGAAGCCTGCTTAAACAATGCACTGCTTTTGTTGTGCTTTGAAATACAACATTTGAAGGTTTATTAAAAAAAGCCACATTGTAAAATGCACTGATGTTATGTAGTTTCAAAATACAACATACATACATTTTAATGTAGAAAAAGCCAACGTGGGTGTCTTAAGGAGCAAAAATGCAACATATGCAGTTGTGTCCTCACTCATATTGCAAGTCATACCTCTCCAGCCCTTCGTTTGGGATGCTTTTCATGAACCGGCCCCCATGACAAACTAATTGAATAGCCCTGGCATAGGACATTAGTAGAGCTGCACAATTAATCGTAAAAAGATCGCGATCTCGATTCGACCCCCTAGACGATCTTAATCCAGCATTTCTACGATTCTGCCAATCAGGGGCGGCTGCACGAGTCTTCACATTATTTTACATACATTGCTCAGCAGTGTAGACACCTTCAAATGGTGCTGAAAAAGTCACAAACTGTATTTAAAAGGTATAATTCACCCAAAATGTCATTTCTGTCTTCTTTTAATGGTGTATTCGCGTCTGTGAAATCACACGTGATGTGAGCTGACCGTGAGCTGTTACCACAGAGAGGGCGGGCGCACGCCTGTAAATCATGTCTACTTTAGTAAACAGAACCTGCATAAGCTGTGAATAACAGGTGATAAAGTTGTAAATAACATTCATTTTGTGGCACAGAGCGATCATTTGGCAGCCGCGCGAGAAGTATGAATCACACTCAGCAGTGAAAATGAAACCGAAAGCGCCCACATCATTTTAATAATCATATTGCATGTTAGAGTAATGATTACGACCAGCGTTTAATATGTTTTACTTTCATAGCGAACACAGTGTGTTGTGCAGGAGAATAAATGTTTAGCAGTGTCAGTATAACTACTCTAGCCTGTTTAATGTTCAATATAATGCAGGAGGGAATCTGATAGTGACAAATGTCTGATTTTACCAGTGAATAAAATGGTCTAATAATGTCGTCAATGACAGATTGCCAGCATTGCCACTCTATTTTTAGGCTAAAACACTGCTTTATATATTTATTTATTTAGGCCTATTTGTATATGTGTTTGTATCTACTTTCATTTTAGTTGGCGTTTAGTTTAGTGGTCTTTTATTTCTTTAATTTTACCTTTTCCAAAATGAATCTTCATTTTATTTAACACATTTACAATAACGATAAAGCTGTTAAGAAGTTTTTAATGATTAATGAAGCAATTATAATGTTTTGTCCTATTATTTCATCTTCAGAAGTAGTGGAGTATTTACAGCCACTGTATATTTCTGCCCGTTCGCATCCCGTCCCCTTGTGCCCCCTGGCGGCAAAGTCGCAAACTGCGGTCATCCCTTAAAATATGTTCTCCCGCGGCGGCGGTACTTGCCGCGGCGGTAATGTCCATATTAAAGTAGTACCTACTGTATGTATCAAACATAATAATTCAACATCAGAATTATGAATAGTTGTGTTATGATGTCATCACTTTACTGTGAATTAATGACCAGGACAAATTTAAAGTCTGTTCCAAATCCAAGTTATCCAAAACCAACAGTAGAGCTCCACATAATATTAGTATTGTTCTTTTACCAATTGTTTGAGAAGTAACAATAATAATAGCCTACTCCTATTAACCTTTATTTTACATCTACAGAATCGTGAGAAAATCCTGATCTTTATCTTTAGCAAAAGAATCACAATTCTCATTTTAGCCAGAATCGTGCAGCTCTAGACATTAGTCTTGTTTATGAATCTGCCACTATGCTAACACAGGCATTTGTAGCTCCGCCCACTTTTGAAAAGAGCACAATCTCTTTGAATTTAAAGCGACTGTCATTAAAACGCCACAATTAGGATCAAAGCCTTAAAGGGTCAGTTTAAAACATTATTTATGCGCTATTTTGAGCTGAAACTTCTCAAACACACTTGATTTTTCTCATCTTTTCTCGCCTGTTTTTTCTTCTTTCTTGTTCTCTTTTCCTCCACAGGATGCTGCACTCGAATGATGCCGACCGCTTCCAGGTCATGTTCAGATACTTTGAGGACAAAGCCATCCAGAAAGACAAATCAGGTCAGAAACTCAGAATTCATGACTGGTTGTAGTTTCAGGCATCAGAACAATGAGTGGAATACAGCCTTACATTTTATGTTTATATATACAGTCAATAATTCATACCCCTGGCAAATTCTGACTTAAAGTTACTTTTATTCAACCAGCAAGTTGACCAGAAGTGATGCAGGCTTCTCCTAAAATATTATAAGATGATGTACAAGAGGCATCATTGTGGAAAGAAATCTTTCTTTAAGTAAAAATATTTAAAGGGCACCTATGATGAAAATCTACGGAGACCCGGAACAGACGTGATGGTGGGGAAAAAATGGGTGGAAGAAAAAAATAGAGTGATAGAAAAACATGTTTTTTAAAGTTTCTTCGCAAATATTTTTGCGTTATCTTGAAAAACTGTTGTTCGACAAACACTTCCTGTTCACTTCATAGATATCAACCCTCCCGTTTTTGCCGGGGTTTCTTCCGTATTTTACCATTCTATATATGTGTCCCACGCTACTATAAACACTATGAGGACACATATATCTCACTAAAAAGTGAAAATTGGTCGTTTTTACGGTTTTTTCGAGCAAATTCGTTTTTTCGGTTTGAAAATAATTTTTGAAGCTGCGTCACAGCGATGAGATCCATACGTGTATTCCAGTGTGGAGAGTGGACATCTGTACCGGCCAGTGAATCGTGACATCTCTGAGTGTGCAGCATTAAGTCATGAGAAGGACTTGGTTCAAACAAACAACTTCATTAATATTTATGATAGCTTCAAAGACTGTCTGTACCTGTTGCAGTGTTCAGACAGCAGAGAGACGCCACGCTGTGTTGCCAAAACAAGTGGAAGAACAAGAATTGTTTAAAGACAGAGGTCGCCAGTGTTGTGTTTATGTGCTGCAATGAAGGTTTCATTTCCCGCAATGAGAGCGCAGCTGGACTCACGTGTGGACTACAGTGCACGCCACAGAAATGCGTTTGTAAGGAACATTTTTACCCGAGAGCTTTTCTCATCTGGAAATGGTGAAATCCGGATTTGCCGCTCGTCTCCTTTTAACAAATACATGCTCCAGTTCATATTGATTGTCCTGTCTCTACAGATTTGGTAAGCGAGCGATCAGTGGTCTTTGTTTGTTTTTTCAGAGGCAAAGTTAGTTCGTATCGTCAGCAGTACTCTTTCAGTGTTTAAAGACAGACCTTAGTGAAAATGATTTAGTTACTGAGTTTACAGTACGTTAATATCAGTACAGTATTATACACTGAAAGAGTGCATCTAAGTTACCGAGAAATGTGGAGGTTTTTTTTTCTAAAATACGCCCTGCGGTATCAAACACTCCATTAAAACATTCGTTCAGCAGCTCCTTTCATGTCGTTTGTCACAGGGGGCTGCAGGAAATGTTCCTGAATAAAAGTGAAAGTGCCAAACTGCAGTTAAAGTCGACAAATTAATAATTTGGCAAATAATTCGATTACTGATGTTGATGTAAACGGTCACTGTCTTTCTCCCCCTGAGTCTGTGTGTTTGTTTTGCCTGTGTGAAAATCAGCGCATGCCCACATAGAAACTCCCATTTTTATGCAAAACCTTCCCTTTTTCCCTCCCACTTAAACAGAGCTGGACACACCCACTTTCCTGAGCTTTTCCAGACTAGAGGTGTGAAAACACCCTGCTGGGACAGAGGGGTTTCGTGGCCCTTTAAAATAAAACACGCAGGACGAACATGTTTACATACAGCGGGGAAAATAAGTATTTGACGCATCAGCATTTTTATCAGTAAGGGGATTTCTAAGTGGGCTACTGACACAAAATTCCTACCAGATGTAGCCATCAAGCCAACTATTGAGTTCATACAAAGAAATCAGAACATTTAAGTATACAAGTTGAGTCATAATAAATAGAGTGAAATGACACAGGGAATAAGTATTGAACACATGAAGATAACAAGGTGCAAAATGGCATAGAAAGTCAGGAGATCTGTCAGTATTGAGAGAAAAACCCTGCTCCCTATCAGTACTAATTGATATCAGCTGCTTTAGTCCTAATTGATGGCCTATAAAGGCTTCTCATTACTCAGGAGGCACACAGGAAAGACTTCATGATGGGTAAAAACAAAGAACTCTCTCAAGATCTGCGTAATCTTATCGTTGAAAAGCATTTTGATGGGAATGGTTATAGGCGCATTTCCAGAATGCTGAATGTTCCTGTGAGCACTGTGGGGGCTATTATCCGGAAATGGAAAAAGCATAAGTTCACCATAAACCGGCCACGATCAGGTGCTCCACGTAAGATCCCTGTCCGAGGAGTCCAAAGAATAATCAGGAGAGTTCTCCAAGATCCAAGAACCACTCGGGCAGAACTTCAGGAAGACCTTGCATCAGCAGGTACTATTGTTTCAAAGAAAACTATAAGCAATGCACTGAACCACCATGGCATCCATGCACGCTCACCACGCAAGACTCCATTGCTGAACAAAAAGCATGTTGAGGCCCGGTTAAAGTTTGCGAAACAGCATTTGGAGAAGCCTGTGGATTATTGGGAAACTATAGTATAGTCAGATGAAAGCAAAATTGAACTTTTTGGCAGTCATTCTACACATCATGTTTGGAGAAGAAATGGCACTGCCCACCACCCCAAGAACACTATACCAACAGTTAAGTTTGGGGGTGGAAGCATCATGGTTTGGGGCTGCTTTTCAGCAAGGGGTACTGGCAGACTTCATATTATTGAAGGTAGGATGAATGGAGAAATGTACCGGGACATTCTGGATAAAAATCTGCTGCCATCTACCAGAAAGCTGAAAATGAAAAGAGGGTGGACATTTCGGCAAGACAATGATCCCAAACACAAGGCCAAGGAAACAATGAAGTGGTTTCAAAGAAAGAAAATCAAGTTGCTTGAATGGCCCAGTCAATCACCTGACCTAAATCCCATAGAAAATCTATGGAGAGAACTGAAGATCAAAGTTCATAAAAGAGGCCCAAGGAACCTTCAAGATTTAAAGACCGTTTGTGTGGAAGAATGGGCCAGAATCACTCCTGAGCAATGCAGACGACTGGTCTCTCCATACAAGAGGCGTCTAGAAGCTGTGATCACCAACAAAGGCTTTTCTACAAAGTATTAAGTAAAGTGTGTTCAATACTTATTCCCTGTGTCATTTCACTTTATTTATTATGACTCAACTTGTATACTTAAATGTTCTGATTTCTTTGTATGAACTCAATATTTGGCTTGATGGCTACATCTGGTAGGAATTTTGTGTCAGTAGCCCACTTAGAAATCCCCTTACTGATAAAAATGCTGATGTGTCAAATACTTATTTTCCCCGCTGTATTATTAAGTGTATTTGTCTGTTTAAACACACACTCAATTCCCAAGTGTCCTGCACTTTTGCTCCTCTTCCAATGATGTGTACAGAAGCTGATCTGGAAACAGTTTATCATATGGAGCGCGTACGTCAGTCAGCGCATATGAAGGGTGACGATCCACACACAGCTTTAATAGAAAGAAAGTGAATGCAGTTATTTTTATATTAATTTTAGCGTGGTTTCAAGATCAAAATTGTGGGAGAAAGCAGGAAAATAGACTACTTAATGATAGGGTGATAATGGGAGGAATAGTAAAATACGGGAGAATCCTGGCAAAAACGGGAGGGTTGACATGTACAGTATGAAGTGAACAGGAAGTGTTTATCGAACAACAGTTTTGCGAGGGAATGCAAAAACTTTTTAAAAATATGTTTTTTCTATCACTCATTTTTATCCCACCATCACGTCCCTTCCGGGTCTCTGTAAAAATCATCTTTTGTGAACTGTTTGGACAGAACTGTGTGCAGCTATAGTGTGTCCACAGTCATATTGGGGTGACATAAACACAATAAGTCTCTTATTTTTTAAATTTCCTGATGTTAAAATAGGATTCAAATCCCTGCAATTCTGAGGCTGACCGCAACGTAACGTAGGGGTGCTGCTTTCCCACCCACCGAATTGATTGACAGCCACTCATTAACATGTCTCCATAGTAATGTGTATAATCATATCCACAAGACAGGACGTGCGCAAAGCAACCGGGATTAAAAGATCTGTTCAGCTCTCTGTGATCATTAGCAGCTCGAGAATGAGTTGGACAAGTTTAAAAGGGTCTAACATTAACTTTAGCAGTAGATATTAACGTGTATCCTGTGACATTTGCAGTGCAAAAACACTGCAAAGCTAAACGTGTGTGTATGTGTGTGTGTTATCTGTGTTTTTGTGAACGCAGGCATGATGCAGTGTGTGATCTGCGTGGGTGATAAAGTCTTTGAGGTTTTCCTGCAAATGATGGCTGAGAAAGTGAGTACAACACCTGAACCCAGAACAGAGTAAAGTCTAGAAGAGAAACAGCTGTGGATACTCACAGCAGTACAGCATAATTTTTATGACACTGTACAACAATAATTCATATTTTTTTACATTACTGTGAGTGTTGGGGTGGGGGTAGACGTTAATAAAATACAAATAACAGGTAATTTAATAAATAATATGAATAATACTCTGTATAATTACTGTTTTTACATTGTATAAGTAATGTTTTTACATTACTGTGACGGTTGGGGTAGGGGTAGACGTCAATAAAATACAATTTAATGGGTAGTTTAATAAATAATATGAAAATACTCTGTATAATTACTGTTTTTACATTACTGTGAGTGTTGGACTTAGGGTTGGAGTTGGAGTAAATGTTAATAAAATACAATTAATGGGTAATTTAACAAATAATATAAATAATTCTTGTTAACTTTAGTTTGTGGCTGTATCCCTTCTAGCAACAACCCCAGAACAGTGTTGATGGCTCATCATTATTAATGAACTCATTGCTTTCTGTTTCAGCCCAAGACTAAAGAGCATGAGGAGGAGCTTGAACGCCACGCTCAGTTCCTATTGGTCAACTTTAACCACACCCACAAGAGGATCCGCAGAGTGGCAGATAAATACCTGTCAGGACTCGCAGAAACGTAATCTTATTCTCTGCTCAGTGAACACTAGCGAGATCCCTAAGTAGACTACACTTCAATCATCACGTGGACTGAGCAATTTCATCTAATATTTTAGTGTTTCTTTACAGTATTGGTGCTTTTTTATGGTTATTAGTGTAGAAATAAAAGCGTTGTGTTTGTCCTGCAGGTTTCCTCATCTGTTGTGGAGTGGAAGAGTTTTGAAGACGATGCTGGATATCCTGCAGACGCTTTCTCTTTCTCTGAGTGCAGTCAGTACAATATAACACACACAACACAACTAAACACACAAAACACAACACAACATACAAAACAACACACAAGCAATTGTGTATTATCTGTTTGTCAACAAAACACGCAACGCAAGAACATAAAATGCACAACAACACAACACATACAGCACACAAGCAATGTATCAGTGTATTATCTGTCTCTGAACAAAACACACAGCACACAACATAACAAAACACAACATACAACAATACAATAAGTGACACAACTCAACAGACACGACAATCAATATTAGCAGTCTGTCTAACCCATCATCTGTTAAACAGGACATCCACAAAGATCAGCCGTACTACGACATCCCCGACACCCCTTACAGAATCACTGTTCCGGACACACATGAGGCGCGGGAGGTGAGACGGAGCCTTATTAATTCATTCATTCATTTATAATAAATATCATAACTTGTGCCCATTCCAGCTGTTAGTTTATTCAAAGTCTAAATCTTTTTAACGTGGCATGGTGGCTCAGTTGTTAGCACAGCGAGAAGGTCGCTGGTTCGAGTCCCGACTGGGCCAGTTGGCATTTTTGTGTGGAGTTTGCATGTTCTCCCCATGTTGGCATGGGTTTCCTCCGGGTGCTCCGGTTTCCCCCACAGTCTAAACACCTAGAACCTCTAGTCTAGAACCTATTTGGTGAAAGAAAGTCATGAAATGGCCTCCACAGGGTCCAGACCTGAATATTATAGAGGCTGTATGAGGCCACCTGGACAGAAAAAGAAAGATAAGACACCCTAAACCCTGAAGAACTGTGGAAAGTACTTAAAGAAGCCTGAGATTATTACACAGCACATCATTTCAGAAAATGTCTTGACAATTAAAACAAAACAGTTCAAGGGAAACCACATTAAACACAGGCTTGTTACTTGACAAGGAAATGTTGTGCTGTTGTTGTTTTTTTGTACATATCTCCTATTTTTTATGTTTGTTTTTAATAAAGAGACTGATTATATAGTATACAGCAGTGTTTCTCAACTGGTGGGTTGCGGGAACATTTTTAGTGGGTTGCGGAGTGCGTGGTCAAAAAAAAAAAAAAAAATTTACTTATACCAGACTTTTATTTTGAAATGCACGTGCGACAACAGTTCAGTTTAGTTCGGTAACTGAACATTTCTCGACCCTAACCACTGTTTACAATATTTATCGTTTTTACTTTGTAATATTTCTATAATTTGATACATTTTGTTAAATGCAAGAATAAAATATTGGGTCAGTTGAGAACCACTGGTATACAGTATATCAGGGGTATATATCAGTATATATCAGTATATACCAAACTACGGCCCGCAATCAGTTTAGTGGCTGCCCGCTAGGCTTTTTATAAATAATAATAGAATCTGGCCCGCTGTACAAAAATAAGCATAATTCAATAAATAACCACCACGTGTCGCTATCACGTGCCTTCAATTAGGCAGCATTTCCTGTTATGACGTAAAATGAATTGACGACACTGAAGGAAACATAATTGATAACCACGTCGCCGGCAGCTAGCTCTCTGCAACTCTCACATGGTTGCCCACTGAAGCTAAGCAGCTAAGCTGCGCCTGGTCAGTACCTGGATGGGAGACCACATGGGAAATCTAGGTTGCTGCCGGAAGTGGTGTTGGTGAGGCCAGCAGGGGGGCGCCCAACCTGCGGTCTGTGTGGGTCCTAATGCCCCAGTATAGCGACGGGGACTCTATATTGCTCAGTGAGCGCCATCTTTCGGATGAGATGTTAAAGCGAGGCCCTGACTTCGTTAAAAATCCCAGGATGTTCTTCAAAAAAGAGTAGGGGTTTAACCTCGGCATCCTGGTCAAATCTGCCCACTGGCCTCTGTCCATCATGGCCTCCTAATCATCCCCATATCATAATTGGCTTCATCACTCTGTCTCCTCTCCACCAATCAGCTGGTGTGCGGTCTGGCGCAAAATGGCTGCCGTCGCGTCATCCAGGTATTTGCTGCACACTGGTGGTAGATGAGGAGATTCCCCCCATTGTGTAAAGCGCTTCGAGTGCCCAGAAAAGCGCTATATAAATGTAAGGAATTATTATTATTATTATAAGCCATGGCGCAAACAAAAAAAGGAAAATAAACAGTGAGTGCAGGAAATGTCTGAGTTTTACAAGAGTTTGGATTCATCCAAATTTCCCCTGATGAAACGCCATTCAAAAAGGATGATGAGTCTGTTTGGCTCCTCATATATATGTGAGCAAACATTTTCACTGATGAATCTAAACAAAAGTTCATTGAGAACCAATCTAACTGGCAGACACCTCTGTGATTTGCTGCGTATATCTACTACACAACTCACTCCTGACTTGGCATCAATTCTGAAATCGAAAGCGCAACATCACTGTTCACATTAACAGAGTTTATGGTGAGTAAAATATATATTATGATTTTAAAATGTAGAAAATAATTCCAAAATTTGGCCCAGGACAACGTTTTGTTTTTTGCATCTGGCCCTCGGCCCAAAAACTTTGGACACCTCTGGTATATATTGTCCAAAAGTCTTAGGCCAACAAAGTTGGTATAGTGCTTAGGACTTTTGCACGGTATTGTATATAAATAAATATATTTTTGTATGATCAGTATTTTATTAATGACTTGTTTGAGCGGTGTGTGTTTGTTTGTGCAGAGCATTGTGAAGGATTTTGCCGCTCGCTGTGGAGAGATCCTGAAGGAGGCCATGAAGTGGGCAGCGTCTGTCACCAAATCTCATCTGCAGGTCAGCAGGAGCACATGCTGTTTCATTCCTCATCCATTCTTATGATTTTCAGTTCAGTAGTTTTTTTATACAATTTGTTTCAGCGATTTCCTTGCTGATTTCGCTGTCCCCAGCAGGTAATGGTTTTAGACGCAGGACACTTGCTTGAATTTCGATCTATTCTTTATTTTTGCTTCCAAAACATGTTCCAAAACAAACAACTTACAATGTTTTCTCAATGTCCTTCCAAGGAGCGTTTGAAAACTGTGTCTCTACCTACTGGCATGCTTCTTGCTGTTTAGGTTCAGCTGATATTGGCTCTCATACAGTGCAGTGACTAGTATGCTCCATAGGTGGCAGCACGACAGCTGGCAAAAAGCAGGCCAAAAAATAAATAAATAAATAAATAAAATAAATTCAGGGCTCCAACACAATTATAAACAAAAAAAATACTACTAATAATTGTTCTTATTCTATAATGTTCCATAATAAATATCATATTTTTATAATAAATGTGAAACAGTTTTAAAAAAAAAGGCTTGTTTGTCAAATTGGCTTCTCAAACGTTGGGGTCATCTGGGGTCGCCACATCGGATGTCTGTATGTCTGTGAATGAATGGGTA
>CAIGQQ010004820.1:1517578-1540817 GCA_903798035.1 Danio albolineatus | reverse complement strand
TATATATATATATATATATATATATATATATATATATATATATATATCCTTTTGTAAGCAGCAGCGGTCACTGCTTTCGTTTTAATTATTTTTTATTATCGTTAACAGGCCTAACATTAACCGTGTGAGCCTGATCATTATTTCATTATCACTCACGGTATGGTTTTTTACATGCTGTCTTTTGCTCAGTTAATTATGTTATTATAGTTTAATTATCATTTTTTACAATAACATTGCTTTAAATATGATATTAACTACCAGTTGATGTGTACTGTGATCTGGGACCATTAGCTAGGACAGATTACTGTGCATATTTTGGTCAGAGATCAATTTGGTAAATCCTTAATTTTGAACCCCTAATTGCAATGCGACACAGCCCATTTGCTCATGCACATTGAGCAAATTAATACACAACACACAGAACAGTGAAATTAATGAGGAGGCGTGTGGACATATCACACAATCTAAATCAAGTAATTTTTGCACGTCGAAGTCAAATTTCTGCATAAGAAATATATTTTCCCAACAAAAAAGTGTGGCTAGTGAAAATGGCGAGTGGCTAGTAATGTTGGAAATCTGCTAGCCACAGTGGCTGCTGATCAAAAAAGTTAATGACAAGCCCTGTTTGTAACTAAAGGGTCTTTATTTATACATCAAAGGTACATGTTAGTACCTAAAAACTACAAAAGTGTGTCTCTTGAAATTTTCTAGGCACTAATATGAGGGACCCAGTCTAAGTACTAATGTGTACTACCCCAGTGACAGCTCTCGTACCATTATTTCTTAGAGTGTACTTCACAGAAATACATTATATTCTACAGCATGTTGCAATTGTAATCAGTTATTTATTTTTTATTTTTGCAATAACAAAAAGGCAATTAGGCAAAAAATATAGTACAATCCATAGAGAGATTACTTTTCTTTCAATTAAGGAAATTTGAATTACATTTAAAATAGTATAACAAAAGAAAGGAGAGGGCGCCACGGTGGCGTAGTGAGTAGCACGTTCGCCTCACAGCAAGAAGGTCGCTGGTTCGAGCCCCGGTTGGGTCAGTTGGCATTTCTGTGTGGAGTTTGCATGTTCTCCCCGTGGTTGCGTGGGTTTCCTCCGGGTGCTCCGGTTTCCCCAACAGTCCAAACACATGTGGTACAGGTGAATTGGGTAGGCTTTATTGTCCGTAGTATATGAGTGTGATTGTGTGTGTGTGTGTGGATGTTTCCCAGAGATGGGTTGCGGCTGGAAGGGTATCCGCTGCGTAAAAAATATGCTGGATAAGTTGGCGGTTGATTCCGCTGTGGCGACCCCGGATTAAAAAAGGGACTAAGCCGACAAGAAAATGAATGAATGAAGAAAGGAGAGAAGAAAAGAAAACAAAGGGCACATGCAGATCAAATCAAGATTAATGCAGAATATTAACCAAAATATAAATTCTACAGGTTTTAACTGCTTTCTTATCACTAGACATTGAAGTAGTATTTAGGTACAGTTCCAATTCTTGTCTAAAAATCATAAAACGGGGTTTACATTTAGTATATTTGCATTTATGTGAACGAAACCTTTAATGCAGAGGTTTATGCAGATACTTTAGTTTCTAATTAGCATAAAAGCCCAAAAACAACATGCCTAAAACTTATGTTATTATATTAGTTGTTTTTAGTAAGAAAAATTAACTTGATGGCTCTGTTCTATGGTCTATAAAGCATCAGAATTAGAAAGAGCTTTATTGCTAGGTATGTTCACACATACCAGGAGTTTGTTTTGGTGACAGAGCTTCTACAGTGCAACAGAATTACAGAGACAGGACAAAAAACAGATAATAAATATATTTTAAAAATAGAAGTAAGTGTTAAATGCAAATATACAGATGGACAAGTGTATGTACAGGTGTATTACTATATACAACATTATATGTGCAGCTGTTATGTCCAAATTGGCATGTAAAGTGTGTTGTTAAATAAGGCCTCGTTTACACTAGTCCGTTTTAGTTTTAAAACGGCGTTTTAGCAAGAAAACGATCCGCGTCCACACTCGCGTTTTCACCCAGCGTTTCAAGAGCTCCGTCTTCACTACTCCACCAGAAACGTATATCACGTGACCATTGGCACACTCTGAGCATGCGCGGTCAAGTATAAACAGAAAGCATGCGTCTCGCTCGGCATTCGGTTATTGTTAGTCAACAAACGCTGGTTGAACGATGAACGCGATGGTAAAGAAAGCAAGAGAGGTCTTTTTGAGGACAGACGACGAGGTTGAGTTGTTACTTAGAGTAACAAATGAACATAAAACATCCATGGCTATCGAAAATACAGCGTTTACAGTGAAGACTGGTCTGCTGTCTGCCGGTGACGTTATAGCCATGTGCGCTTGACGAATAAGGGAAGGATACGCAATGACCCAAAGCCCCAATCACGTAGCGAATCTCAGCAGCCACGCCTCCGTTTTCGAAAGTCTGCGTTTTCCCACGTCCACACTGAGACGCTGCGGCGGCGTTTTAAAATGAAAACGCCCTCTCCAGCGTTTCTAAAACGCTCCGTTTTCGCACCTCGAAAACTCCAGCGTAGTGTGGACGGATGGCGTAACCGTAGCAAAACTTATGCGTTTTAAAACGAAAACGCACTAGTGTAAACGGGGCCTAAGTGTATGTGTGTGTAAAATGTGTATAGCAGGTAGTGATGTTGGTTCCACGATTGTTATCATCAAGTGTTCATGAGATGGATTGCCTGAGGGAAGAAACTGTTTCTGTGTGGGGCTGTTCTGGTGCGCAGTGCTCTGTAGCGTCGACCAGAAGGGAACAGTTCACAGAGGCAGTGTGCTGGGTGTGAGGGGTCCAGAGTGATTTTGGCAGCCCTTCTGCTCGCTCTGGATAAGTACAGTTCTTGGAGAGTAGGGAGGGTTGTACCAATGATTCGCTCAGCAGTCCCAACTATTCGACGTAGAGAGAGGAATCATTAGACATTTTGTGGAATAGTATTGATAACACCTTGGTTAACAAGATCATTATGACTTTGTAGATACTGTAGTTCATATTTTATGGCTATTGCAAAATCCGATTCAACACAACAAGTAGAACCTCTAAAATGTGCAAATAATTTTGACCACTGTATATTTTTCTGTTTGGTTTTAATTGTGTTAAACTTAAAATGAAATCTGATATTGTATTTTTTTTAACTGAGTATAATTTAAGTTATTGAGTTAAGTTTAAAAGGTCTCACAAAAATACTCAATAAAATAAAAACATTTTGTTTTTCAGCCAAATGCATCCAGATTTTTCAGTTTTTGACCTGAATTTTAATTTCCCTGCATTCCTAATTATATTAATTGACTTTTTTTTTACTGCTTGTTTGATCTTAATCTCTTTTAATTCAGCATTTGGGTAGCAGTAAATAAAGTGATGATGCTATAGAATAATATACCAAATAGTTGACGCACGTGATGCCGCTCTAACTCCACAATATATTTCAGGTTTAAGAACACAGAAGCCATTTTTTCAGAAGTGACCCGTCTGGTGCGTTTGGACCCGGGAGCCGTCAGTGATGTTCCTGAAGCTGTGAAGGTAAAGGATCACATATCAATATAATAGACGCCATATTTAGTTTAACAAGAACAAGCTGTGAGGTACAGAAGGGTTGTGTGGTTTGTCACTCACAGAGAATAATTAAATAACATTGACCTCATATATGATATTTCTGGTGAGAGTTATTAATATTTTCATATATAAAGATTAAATTTAAATTTACTGTTGCTCTCTCCAGAAACCCATAAAACACGGTTTAATTCACTTTTTTTATTTGCTCGATTGTGTTTATTTTTAGTTTTATTATTATTTATGACTATAGTTAGTTTATTATATACTATATGTATATTAAAAATACCCTACAAATTCATCAAGTAATGACAAATAGAGCTATTTAAGTTATCTGGTGAATGTTATATCGCAATATATATCGTAGAGAGAAAAAAATATCGCAATCTAAAATTTTCCCATTATCGTGCAGCCCTGATAAGAAATAAAATCTAGAGAGTCTGTAAAATAACAGAAAATGTACAACAACAGAAAAAACAACACCAACCCAGACTATAAATCTCTTTATACTGTTTCAAATGTTTATAAAATTCACTTTTTCACAACTTACTTCAAGGTTAATAGTTGTTTCAAAAGTACACACTTTATATTGCTAGATAATACTAGCTGGTTTGGCATGCTGTCCCGGGAGAAAACCCTGAGCTCGGAGATAATTGAGCCCAGGGTTCCCACCTGGTCGATGAGCATGTGAGGGGGTACGAGATCAGGTAGTTCTCGAGAGCTCCCCCCCCTGGTAAAGGAGGAAAGGGGGAGATGGGGTGGATTCTTCAAAAAGGAAGATAAGGGTGTGAAGCCGTGGTCACACTAGAGTTTGAGCTTGCGAAATTCTGTCGTACAGAGCTGCGAAAAGGGGTGGGATTAAACAAGATGATTAGACCTTAATAAAGGCGAATGATGGTCCATATTTTACACATTTGTAAAGAGAGGTTCTTTTTTGATCTTCGATTGGTCTCACGCAGTCACGTGATGCGATTTCGCAGGTCAGAGTTCACCAAGCTTTCCAACACAGCAAACTGCGAAAATTGCCGAACGAGCTTGCGTTTCCGACTGTCTCATTCGTATTCGTACTTTCAAAAATATAACTCATTGGATGAACTCAATTTAATTGAGGGCAGAATTTCCATCCAATAAATTTGATTATCACCAACTAAAAATATATATATTTACACAATTAAATGTAATTGAGTTGGTCCAACATGAATTTATCAAATAAAAGTTTAAATACATTTGTATTTTAATTTAACTTCAACTCAAAGGTCTGATAATATCATATATGTCTATTATGTGTCGTACATTTTGAAGTCTCCTAGTTTTATTTGAAGTTATCCTAAATGAAGCCATTTTTAAGCATATTTCATGAGTTACATCTACAGTTGATTGAGACTGATCTCAGAACTCATTGTAGGACAGTTATTGCTCACTGAGCAAAGCAACAAACTGCATTGTTGCTAGTTCGAACACCCAAAGCATGGGTGCTTCTGCAAGGAGGTGACCCTTAAAACATTATATGAAACTCTTCTAAATCTTCAAACTAAAGTAAAAATTAAACTCTAACAAGTCTTTCTATTAATGTAAAACATCTAAGATTACTTTTATTGTCAATATTTTAATTTGTTTAATTCAATCCCACTCAAAGCTTGCTGGGAACTACAAATCCCTTAACCAGGTAGTTGGACTAACACAATTCCGTCATGTTGTCCCAACACAAATCGCTTAATGGTTTACAAATTGAAGTGGACTAAACGTAAAACAAATAAATTAGCCAAAGAAATGACAAGAATTGTGTAGTTTCAGCTTATTTTATACAGGTAATCTGAACAAGCAGCAGTAATCGTTTATTTGAGTGTATGAATAGAAGTCTATAGGATGAAACGTGCAGTGTGACCGCAGCTTGAGACGAGACGGGCTATTTAATATAAGTTTGGAATAATCTGATTGGTTTATTAATAATTGCAGATGAGAAACCAGCCGCTATCAACCATATTCTCGAAATTAGTTTGTGAAACTTCACTGGAAGAAAGATCAATCTCCCATAATGCAATTCATTCATTCATTCATTCATTCTCTTTTCGGCTTAGTCCCTTTATTAATCCAGGGTCACCACAGCGGAATGAACCGCCAACTCATCCAGCATATGTTTTACGCAGCGGATGCCCTTCCAGCTGAAACCCCACACCACACACTCTCATTCACACACATACACTACATACAATTTAGCTTACCCAATTCCCTTTAGCGCATGTGTTTGGACATGTGGAAGAAACCGGAGCACCCAGAAGAAACCCACACCAACACAGGGAGAACTACACACAGAAATGCAAACTGACCCAGCCTAGGCTCGAACCAGCGATCTTCTTGCTGTGAGGCGACATCGCTACCTATTGCACCACCCTGATGTCCTAATGCAATTCAAAAGCAGAAATACATGGATAAAAATAAAAACCTGAAGCACAAAATATTTAAAACAGCTAATTTAGGGATATTTTTTGCAGTGTAGATTAAAAGTTTATTAGCTGAAACAACAAATATTGTCATCAGTGAGCTGTTATTAGCCCTCATTATCATTCATGTTCAGTCAGATGAGTTTGTTTTCTGCACTTCTGATGTGTTTCCTGCATTCCTGCTGCAGTTTTTGGTGACGTGGCACACGATCGATGCTGATTCTCCAGAACTGAGTCATATTCTGTGTTGGGCTCCGGCTGATCCTCCAACAGGCCTGTCTTATTTCTCCAGCATGTATCCTCCTCATCCGCTGACCGCTCAATACGCCGTCAAAGTCCTGCGCTCCTTCCCTCCTGTATGTCGCACACGTCATTAATATTATTTATATATTCCATTAATCTGAGGTCATTTTTGAGTGTTTTTACTAATACATATCTAACTCTCGTCCAACAGGATGCCATTCTGTTTTACATCCCACAGATCGTCCAGGCCCTCAGATATGATAAGGTAGAGTGAGCGCCAAATAAACGTTATTAGCCCCCCTGTTTATTTTCCCCTCAATTTCTGTTTAACGGAGAGCAGATTTCTTCAACACATTTCTAAACATAATAGTTTTAAGAACTCATTTCTAATGACTGATTTCTTTAATCTTTGTCTTGATGACAGTAAATATTATTAGACAAGATATTCTTCAGGATACTAGCATTCAGCTTAACCTCTTAAACTCTGCGGACCCGGTACTGGGTCCGGTGACGTCATCAACTTCCCTTTCATTTTTAAAGGTCCATGGTTGCGCAAGACCCCTATAAGTGGTTCCGTTTGAAAGCGTAGAAGCTATATTTTATGCACATGTGCATCACTTAGGTTTTTATTTTACTGTACAAAAGTTATTAACATTTATTTACACAACAAAATACTGGATACCCGAGCTGTCATTTTCATATTTTTATATGCTTCATATATGACACACATGTACAAGTCATAGCTCAAATAAAAGCTCTTGCCTGTCCATGTACGATTCTAGCGTTCCTTTACTGAATTATATTCACATATCAAACAGTTATCAAATGAATCACCGCGTTTTTTTATGGCGCAGAAAAAGAAGATGGCCCAAAAATAAGCTTTTTTTCTAGGAGCTGAGGAAGTTTTGGAGAAGCTGACTTTGACTTCTTTGATATAATGTTATGATACAAATGGGAAGGAGAAATGAGAAAGTAATGGAAACTCATGTTCTTATCATGGAAGAACTATGCAGAAGCAAATATGTCATATTTGATATGAATGATCAAAAAGTTATTTTCCCAATATTCAGTTGAATTACAATAACCTTTGCATACTCTATGGTGGAGACAAAATTCTTTTTCCTAGTGTTTGCTGCTATCTGCTGGTTTCAAGCAGAACTGTCTGCAGTTGTCTTATTCTCTTATGGGATTATCTACACATTTTCAAAAAAAGCATTTTAGAACAAAAAATAAAAAAGCGCCCAATGTTGAAGTGGTTCTTCATAAAACAGAAAACATAAAAAATATTATTTATTACTTTCAGCTGTTTCTTTTGTAAATTCAAATGGTTTTCTGTCCAATAACACTGGAATTTGTCATTTATACCACTGCATTTGGATATGGAAGACTTTCCAAGTTTGGTAGGCGGAAATTACATAAAAAAGGTGTAGCACCTCTCATCAGTTGGAATACAATAACTTTTGCATAGATTATGATAGAGGCATTTTTCGTTTTTCTTATGATTTCTGACATGTGCAGGAACCACCAAAATTAATTACAGAAACCTAGACCACACAGAACCTAAAAGGTACTCTTTTAAATTTGAGTTTATAAAGAAACAATAAAAGTGTTTATGATAACAAAGACAACATATACAATTATTTTAATCACTTTCAACAGTGTTTTATGAATATTTAAAGGGTTTTCTTTAAAATGATAGACAAAATCCAGACAAAATCCAGGCGTAAACCCCAAAATAGCACCAGAGTGTAAGAGGTTAAAGTGACACTTAAAGGCTTCACTAGGTTAATAAGGGTAAAGTTATGCCGAGTTCAGACAAATGCCTAAAATCACAGGCAAATCGGTGCACGTGCGCGCGAGTGACAATCAAACAGTATGAACTATCAAAGACACGATCTGAGAGAATTGCCGATGAGTCGCCGATGCCCGAGAGATATTCAGCGTACTGGAGTTGTCGGCGATTCAAATCATGTCGTGTGAAATGAGTTTTGACTAAAAATAACATTGGCGATCACCTACAGCCAATCAGAGAGCAGCATTCAGGCTAGTGGGAAGTTCGAGAGGAGAAGTTACCACAATATCAACAAGCACGGCTTCATATGAAAAAAGGCCTTCTTTTCTGTGCATTTGGGACCAAGAAATGGAGGAAAAATGGTGAAGATTTGGCAGGAGCACCCGTGTCTGTATGACGTTTCATCCGAGCAGTATCACAACCGGGTCGAGAAAGAAAAAAGCCAATTCTCTTCAAAAGCCAGGGGAGTAAAATAAGTACATTTTCTACATCACTAAAGGCGTCTTTCTGCGTTGTTTACATGTCTCTTCTCGCGTGTTTGGTTGTATTTGTGTACTGAGACAAAGTTGTCGGCGATGCTCCTTTTGTAAAGTCATGCAGTGTGAAACTCCCTGTCGCCGATCCATCTTGCAGTGTAAACTCAGCACCGACGGAACACTTCCCCCGATAGTCATGCAGTGTGAACACATCTGTGACACGACTACTTTGAAAATCTTGCAGTCTGAACTCGGCATTAGGGTAATTAGGCAAGTCATTGTATAACAGTGGTTTGTTCTGGAGACTAATATAATATTGCTGAAGGGGGCTAATAATATTGACCTTAAAATGGGTTTAAAAAAAATTAAAACTGCTTTTATTGTAGCTGAAATAAAGCAAATAAGACTTTCTCCAGAAGAAAAAATATAATAGGAAATACTGTGAGAAATTCCTGAATCTGTTCAATATTATTTGTGAAATACTTGAAAAAGAAAAATCATAGAATAATTCCGACCTCAACTGTAGAGATTTTGCATTTATTTTAATGAATGCACACATTATCCTCAAATGTTTAAAAACATTTTTTATTTATTTTAATGACTTAAAAAATATATGTGATTTATTTATTTTTAAATTTTATTTATTTATTTATCTAATTTTATTTTATTTTTTAAATTTACTGTATTTTTGCATTCTTACAATATTTTTGTTTCGTTTTGTTTTCATGTTAAATATAGCGCCAGATGGTGTAAAATTGACATTAAACAGGACACACTTTCATACACAATTTCGCTTTGGTACACAATTTCCTAAATTTCCTAATTTACTAATTTTTAAATATTTTAATAACTTTGAAACATTATTTGTATCATTTATAATTGTATCTTTTTTTGGTTATTTATTTGTTTGTAGTTTTTTTGTTTTGTTTCTTTTTCATGTTATATACAGTGCAAGATGGTGTAAAACAGGAGACACACAGAGGACAGAATTGCATATCAGAATCAGTTTTATTGCCAAGTGTGCTTCCCACACAAGGAATTTGCTTTGGCTACAGAAGCTTCCAGTGTACATAAAGTGACAAGTGACAACACAAAATAAATATGAAAAAGAAGATGATAGACATTAAACAGAGATGCAGTCAGTCCAACAGATCTGGATGTTAAAATGTATGTACAGATTTGTTATAAATATACAGGTTATAAGGTGCTGTGTACAAATGCGTAAGGAGAAGTATTGCATTGTATATTGTTATAAGGTGCTGTGTACAGATGCGTATGAGAAAGTATTGCACGTTTATTGCACAATAGGAGAAATATGAACTGTTCATGAGGTAGATGGCCTGAGGAAAGAAACTTTTCCTGTGTCTGGCTGTTTTTGTGCTCGGTGCTCTGTAGCGCCGGCCAGACGGTAACAGTTCAAACAGGAAGTGTGCTGGGTGCGAGGCGTCCAGGGTGATTTTGCAAGCCCTTTTACTCACTCTGGAAGAGTACAGTTCTTAGAGTGTAGGAAGGGTAGTGCCAGTGATTCGTTCAGCAGTCCGGACTATTCGCTGTAGTCTACGGAGGTCAGATTTGGCTGCTGAGGCGAACCAGACGGTGATTGAAGTGCAGAGGATGGACTGGATGACAGCTGAGTAGAACTGCACGAGCAGCTCCTGTGGCAGGTTGAACTTCCTCAGCTGACGGAGGAAGTACAGTCTCTGCTGGGCTTTCTTCACAATAGAGTCTATGTGAGTGTCCCACTTCAGATCCTGAGAGATGGTGGTGCCCAGGAACCTGAATGACTCCACTGCAGCCACAGTGCTGTTCATGATGGTGAGTGAGGGGAGTGAAGAAGGGTTTCTCCTAAAGGCCACTATCATCTCCACCATTATGAGCGTGTTCAGCTCCAGGTTGTTGTATCTGCACCATAAAGCTAGCCGCTCCACCTCCTGTCTGTATGCAGACTCGTCACTGTTTCGGATGAGGCCGGTAACAGTAGTGTCGTCCGCAAACTTCAGGAGCTTGATGGAGGGGTCTTTTGCGGTGCAGTCCTTGGTGTACAGGGAGAAGAGCTATGATTTACATAGTTATGATTTATAGTAAATATAGCAACTACATGGCCATTTATTGGATAATTCATACAGTATGTTGGGATTTTCATATATTCAAATAATTTACATTTCTATGCACTGATAATGTTATATATGTTGTGTAGATGGGATACGTGAGGGAATACATCCTGTGGGCAGCGCAGAAATCTCAGCTTCTGGCTCATCAGTTCATCTGGAACATGAAGACCAACATCTACACCGATGAGGAAGGACACCAGAAAGACCGTAAATACACTCATTACATTTCAACTTATCACCAAGAATGAGAATTGTAGTGTACACTGCATTAGCATCCACATTGAGGATGATGTACTGCAGGGCTATTCAATTAGTTTGTCATGGGGGTCAGTTCATGAAGAGCATCCCAAATGAGGGGCCGGAGAAATAGGACTTGCAATGTAAGTGATGACACAACAGTAAGGGCGTACTCACACTATGTTATCCGAACCGTGCTCAGGCCCATTTCCCGGATAATTTTAGAAGTGTGAGTGCGCTGAATCGGGCTCAGGCGCGGTTCAGTTGGCCGGCCCTGGCCCGGTCGGAAGAGGTGTGCCTGAGCCCGGTTCACTTGGGCTTTGGCGCGGTACGCTTGTAGTGTGAGTGCAAAGCGCGCCTGAGCCCGAAACTGAAGAGGAGACGTGACTTTTGGGACTGTTTCATATAGATTTATTATTCATTCTTACTGTTTAATGAACACAAACTGTCATAGATTATTAAAGACGCAAACCCCTCACTGCACGACAGCTGCACCTTTAGTAAACCTTCTAATTCCTGCAGCACGAGGACTTTAGGATTGTTTATGAGTGTCAGCAGTGGCTGATCTGTTCGGCGGAATCAAACCACTAAAACGATATAATGATATAATGAAATGTCCACTGAAATCTCCGAGAGCGCTTCTCTTACACTGAACAGCACATCATCGATGACGTAAGCGAGTGCGGGCCGTCGGGGGAGGCGGAAGGGGGGGACAAGCGTGCTTTGGCCCGGTTAAAGGGAACTGTACATAGTGTGAGTACGCCCTAATATAAGAGCCCATATGCTGTATTTATGCTCCTTAAAACACCCACGTTGTGTTTTTCTACATTAAAATGTTAATATGTTATATTTTGAACTACATAGCATCACGGCATTGTATGTGGCTTTTTTTACAAACACATTCAAATGTTGTATTTGAAGCACAAAAACATCAGTGCATTGCTTAAGTAGGCTTCTTCTACATTCTACATTAAACTGCGTAACAATTAGGGATGCAACGATTATAGATTTTGGTTGTGTGATTATATAGTCTGAAGAATAATCATGTTTTTATGGTTATCACGATTATTCTGCATTTATTAAACTCAAAACACTACTAACGTGAACTAGTAAATATGTTAACTGAACTGTTTTATTTGAATTATCTGTATTAAGCCTAACTTAGAGCTTCAAGTCAGCTGAACTTCCTATACTGAGTTGACTGTACTCAAGTTTTTAAGTAGTTTTTACAAATAAAAAAGTTAACTGAACTAAGCAATAGTAGCTTAATCAACTCAGAAATTATGTATGAATTTACTTGAAAATTCTGAGGTAATCAGTTTTCCACAGGTTTTTTAAGTAAACTCAACTCATTACTTTTTTACAGTGTAGTTTAGAAAATCACAAGAAAACTGCTTATATTTAAAGTGTTGCGCAGGAACCAAATACAGCACAAAATCCTAATAAACAACAAACTATAGTCCATTTCTCTCTTTGGACTTAAAAATAAATGAAACAGTTGTTGATTTAAACACGAGTGCTCATTTTACAATCAAAATAAATGACAGAACAATGAATAAATAAATAAAAATAAGAATAAATAAAAAGTAGTTTTTGTCTAATGTTAATTTAAGCTATATATTAGCTAAGAATTTAAATGAGCTGTTGTTATTATCTGCGTTCATACATACATAATCATCTTAATAATTTATAATAATTTGTGTCTTTTGTTTACATTGCATGGAATGTCACGTACAACTCTCACCACTACAGCGTGAGATAATGCGTCGGTCTGCTCTCTGAGCCGTGCGCATACCGCTTCCAATATGCGCACGTCTCCATTGGAAATGATGAACTTGCGTGCAGAAAAGTGCGATATGTGAACGGCCTGTTGTTATAGTTAATCCAATGTGTGTGCGTATTAGTCTCGGTATAAACTCGGAACTTGAAACTAGCACACAGTTGGCATAGCTTGGTTTAGTTGCAGCAGTTTTGCTCCATGCAGCAGAAACGCGGCGTTGAGAAGCCTTTACGATTAAATAACCGTAATAAATTAAAGCACAGTTAATAGTGAAATCGGCTAATCATTGCATCTCTAATAATGATATCAGTATATAGTACAAAAGGCCTTTTCTACAAACATATCCAAATGTTTTCGGCTGCTCGCTTTTTTGTTTTCATTCATTCATTCATTCATTTTCCTTCGGCTTAGTGCTTACCATTGAGCTACCGTGTCACCTCTTTTTTTTAATTCATATAATTATTCATTCATTTTCTTGTCGGCTTAGTCCCTTTATTAATCTGAGGTCGCCACAGCTGAATGAACCGCCAACTTATCCAGCATATGTTTTATGCAGCGGATGCTCTTCCAGCCGCAACCCATCTCTGGGAAACATCCATACATTCTCATTCACACACATACACTACGGACAATTTAGCCTACTTAATTTACCTGTACCACATGTCTTTGGACTTGTGGGGGAAACCGGAGCACCCGGAGGAAACCCACACGAACACGGGGAGAACACGCAAACTCCACACAGAAATGCCAACTGACCCAACCGAGGCTCGGACCAGCGACCTTTTTGCTACGAGGCGATCGTGCTCCCCACTGTGCCACCGTGATATAATTAATTTCATTGTAAATACATAAATTTTAGCATATAAGGCATGCTATAGATTTTTTTTAAACGTTACTTAAGGAATATTTCTAAAAATATTCTGATCTTGGAGTTTGTTTAAACTCCGCCCCTACAAGCTCATCTGCATACACTCAGATGTGCATTTTACTCAAGAAAATGTTACAACATTTCATTGTTTGTTTTTTGCGTGGTTAAAATATTCACATATATCCGAATATCACAATATCTGCTGATATTGTGTGTTTATTGTTGTTTCATAATGTTTATTTCAATTATGTGTACTGAAACCTGTTGAATACAGGAAGATTTGTAACGATGTTAATCCAATGGTGCGCAAAAAAGTATGTTTTGAATAGTTTATTTTATAATTACATTATTTTTAATTTAGCCTATCGTCTTGATCAGCTTTCACACACATGCCTTCATATGTTCTGACACTCACACAGATCAGAATAACAATGTTTCTTTATATTTATTTGCTGGGAAAAATAGTTCTTACAGTGACGTTGATTATATAATATGCTCTGTGCCATTATTGCTGTTGTTAATGTGGACTGTGCTGTTTTCTTTTTATAAACCATTACATCTGTAATCCCAAAAGTTCTTCTAGTTTATCTTGTGTGTTTGTGTGTGTGTGTGCGTGCGTGTGTGTGTGTGTGTGTTTGTGTGTGTGTGTTTATTTTCGTGTGTGTGTGTGTGTGTGTTTATTTTCCAGCTGATATCGGGGATCTTCTGGAGCAGCTGGTTGAAGAAATCATCAGCTCTCTCTCAGGTCCTGCTAAAGATTTCTACCAGCGCGAGTTCGACTTCTTCAACAAGATCACCAATGTCTCCGCCATTATAAAGTACTTGAATCTTGTTCTCAACGCTGTAAAAAGCATCCAGAAATTTGTAGTTTTATTATATATATTTTTATTTTTTCTTATTTATTTCTGCTTTTGAGTTGCATTATGTGATGTTGATCTTTCTTCCAACAACTTTTAACCTTAAAAACGTTGTAAAAAGTGACTTTTATGAACGTGTAATAGTTTGCAGTGCTATATTGTCTGGCTTGGTGTTGTATATTACGCTACAGAAACCTTATAATAAACTGCAGCACATTTTCTGTCATTTTACAGACTTATTTCTCTAAATATTATTATTTATTATACATTAAATATCATTTCAAACTACTAAAATGTCAATAAAAGTCACTTTGTTAAACTGTAGAATTGAATTTTCAAAATCAGAGTCCACAGAGCACAGATTAACATCCCATAATGCAATTCACAGCCGCAAATAAACACTTATAAATAACAAAATATGGAAACTGTTCATTAACAGATTTTAAGAAAATAACTTGTACAGTGTAGCATCATTTCTGCACCTCCTGCTTCACCCTCCAGATGGCGCTGACTTTCCACCGTATTTATTAAAGCTGAGATATTGTGTTTTCTTTCTCATATTTCAGGCCGATTCCTAAAGGTGACGAGCGGAAGAGAGCGTGTCTGAGAGCTCTGTCTGACATCACAGTCCAGCCAGGTTTATATGCCTTTCAAAATCAGGGCCCGTATTCATAAAACACCTCAAGGCATAGCTTAACACAGGGGCGGTTCTAGATTTTCATTTTACACTCTCAGGAATAAAGGTACAGGAGCTGTCACTGGGGCAGTACCTTTTTAAAAGGTACATATTTGTACCCAAAGAGTCTACAGTGGTACCTCAAAGGTGCATATTAGTGCCCAAATGTACCTAAAAGTACCTTTGAGGTACCATTATAGACCCTTCAGATACTAATATGTACCTTTTAAAAAGCTACTGCCCCAGTGACAGCTCCTGTACCTTTATTCCTGAGAGTGTAGGGGGGCTCAGCCCCTAGTGTGTGTTTAATTATAAAAGAGAAATAATTTTTAACAAAACAACTTAATATAGGTTAGGATGGTACACTATATATACATTTATAGCAATAATGTTATTGATTCGATGGGTTTAACATTTGAGTACTGAATAAGCCAAAAACAAGTATTTTTGTTCACACACTCCTGTTTATTGTATCTATCTGTTGGGAAACACTAGTTCAGTGTGTGAGTGAGGTTGTCTATTCTCACCTGTCTGCTGCTCATTTAGAGACTTTCTCCCATGCGACATAAAAAATGCTGTATATCCATCTGCAATGAAATATAAATACCAAAAATGAAATCATGTTATATAGTTCTTTTTTTTTGTTTCCTAAATAAAACTGCAGGTTCTACATTAGTTCAAACCTTAAAATAATTAGTAAAATTTGATTTCATGTTATTAGTCTATTCATTTAAACTCATAAACAATAGTTAACCATTGTTTCATTGTAATTGTCTAGATTTGTTACATATTTTTAATATTGTATAATTACTTGTTTCTGTTTATTGAAAATAACTTTGACACTTCTCTGAATGAGAGTGACTGACATTTAAGAACATAATCCCTCTAAAGTTAATCAAATTATTTCACAGTCTGGGTCATTAATAATTAAAAAACACATTTTAATCCAAGTTGGTCACAAAAAGTTAACTGCACTGGCTGTCTTTAAACATTTATGTATGGTAATTAGTACCACATAAACTGTAGTGGGCTATACTGAAAGTAATTTTTTCAAATCAAAAAAGCCACACCATGATCGTTTTAAATAGTGCTTTTAGCATAAAATTATGCTTAATTATGCGTTTATATACGTTATAAATAGGAGCTAAGTTCAGTGGAGTAAACAGTCGCGCAAAGACAGCTGAATGCAGTGAGAACTTAACAGGGGGGAAAGCGATTGCTCCATCGTAACATTTGATAAACTATTCATAGCCCCCCCAAAAAGCTGCACAGATGCAAATAATATATCAGTCTACCCATAAACAGTTTTATATATACAGTTGAAGTCAGAATTACTCACCCTACTTTGATTTTTTTTTTTTTTTTTTATTTCCCAAGTGATGTTTAACAATGCAAGGAAATTTTCACAGTATGTCTGATAATATTTTTTCTTCTGGAGAAAGTCTTATTTGTTTTATTTCAGCTAGAATAAAAGCAGTTTTGAATTTTTTAAAGATCATGTTAAAGTCAAAATTATTATTTGGACTTCTGATTCAGTTGCCAATGGGAGAAATGACTAGGAATAATAAACGGCAGAAAATGGTCAAACTGCTCGCTCTACAAACAAGTGTTTGCATGATTATACAGAAAAAGTTGAATAATATAAAAAGGAAACATCAGTTTGCAACATCAAGCAGCAGAGCGAGCTGATTTTAACGTCTGAAAATGAATGGAAGTGAATGAGAGCAGAAAAAGATTCAAATGGCTGCGCACGCTCATACGTGAAGAATAAGGTCAATACAATAACTTGCCTAATTACCCTAACCTGCATAGTTAACCTAATTAACCTAGTGAAGCCTTTAAATGTCACTTTAAGCTGTATAGAAGTGTCTTGAAGAATATCTAGTCTAATATTATTTACTGTCATCATGACAAAGATAAAATAAATCAGTGATTAGAGATGAGTTATTAAAACTATTATGATTAAAAATGTGTTGAAAAAATCTTCTCTCCGTTACACAGAAATTGGGGAGAAAAATAAACAGGGGGGCTAATAATTCTGACTTCAACTGTATATGTTTTTTTATTTTGAGACCTTTATTTACAACATAATGATTAATAATAAATGACGAATAAATCTTTGACAGACTGTCTCCGTCAGCCAATCACTGTGTGCATAGTTAATAATACTGATGACGTTATTCATAGCAACAAGGTAAATCCCGTCCACGTTCTCATCGTAAGACTTCTTTAGTTTTGCATTAAAACTTTGTGTACAGTTGTTAAGAGAGAACTCAAAACATTTAACTGCTAATCAGGAGAACTCTTAGTGGTAAGAGAAAATGTTTTGTAAATACGGGCCCAGATCACTGTTTCTAAACTGTTTTTTAGATCACGATACTGACATTTAGATGTGTTTCTCAGGCTGTTATCTGCCCAGTAATCCTGAAGCTATAGTGCTGGACATCGACTACAAATCAGGAACGCCAATGCAGAGGTACATGAACTGTTATTGTTTATTATAACTAACTAATAATAACTAATAACTAAACTGACATTTTCAATTTACTATAACCTTCTATGTGAAGCTGTTTTGACACAATCTACATTGTAAAAGCGCTATACAAATAAAGGTGAATTGAATTGAATTGAAGTTTTCATTCATTCATTTTCCTACGGCTTAGTCCCTTATTTATCAGGGGTTGCCACAGCGGAATGAACCGCCAATAATTTCAGCATATGTTTAATGCAGCGGATGCCCTTTGAGCTTCAGGGAAACACCCATACACACTCATTCACACACACTCATACACTTCAGCGCATGTGTTTGAACCAAGCGGCAACCTCCCGCTCTCCCTCGGGAAGCGATTACAGATGTAGCTGAAACTGCAATTCATCGAAATTATGCTAGTCCTGGCTTCATAATAGAGCAAATCTCTAATGAGCCCACTGTTAAAATGGCCAACTTTACAGCAGAAAAAAGATGTTTACAGCCTGGTACAACGAGCAATTTTGGTTCATATAGCTGATATTACCTTTTATGACAACTGTGAGAGGGGTGATTTTTATAATAACTCCTCCATTTCGTTTATATTAAGTTATATTAAGTCTGCATAATTAAGGGAGTGGCCACTTGAGTGACAGCTAGTCCCGCTGGTCGCCGTCACGTCACATCAGCTGATTTCGGCTGATTAGCCGCTGAACTCTGCATATTCATCTTATTTTTGTGTTGTTGTATTTTTGGCTTCACACAGTCAGTTGCCTTTTGGAATTATTTCCTGCAATTATCAGATAATATGGCATGCTGTGTGCACTTAATTGTGCTCACAAACCTTTCACGTGGCCTCCATTTCCAAGGGGAGTGAAATTATAGACTTATATACCATATCTATAAATATATTTGTTTAATTTAAGATCATTTATCATTTATAATGTTCTTTAGAGCTGTAATGCACTCCAGAATCTGACAGATTGATTAGCTATAAGCTATAAAACAGTCATCAAGCGTTATCATACAGTGGAATGCCTGGATTTCATAAATAGCCTTGCATTTACTAACACAGACTAACTCTGAAGTATTTATAAGTAATTCACATTTCCCTCCTGTAGAAAAACGTCATAAGAACAATGTTTAGTGGCTCAGTGTATTACAGCAGTGTTTTTAAAAAGACTAAACACTTTATTAATATAGTACACAGCCAAGCACATGTGGTCAGAACACAAACGAGTCGCAGGTAATGAAGTGTTTTGCTTTTCTCCCTAACTAAGCAAAATGCTAGCATGCTTCTGTAGCTCTGCTTATGCTCCGCCTCTTTGCCCTTATTTGGATACCCCCAGCTGGAGCAGTGACGCACGAACAAAATGGCGCCGGTTGGCCACGCCCACTTGTGGCCTCTTTTGCGCTCTTCAGAAACCTATGGTTAATGTCACGGATACTACGTCCATATCTTTTACAGTCTATGGTTTGAACTGTGGGGGAAACCGGAGCACCCGGAGGAAACCCACGCCAACACAGGGAGAACATGCAAACTCCAACGCCAACTGACCCGGCCGGGACTCGAACCTGTGACCTTCTTGCTGTGAGGCGACAGTGCTAACCACTGAGCCACCATCATCAGTTACTAATTATAAATGACATGACAGAATGTTTAGTCAGTAAAATAATCTCTTCAATTACACGTTTATGCTAACGTATCCTACCCCATTACCGTAAATACCATGAAATTTACAGCCATTACAATAAATTCTTGATTATTTTTAAGTCTGATTACATATAATACATTAGTGACAGGCTGTATTGATGTTGTATTTTTTTATCAATGTAAAGTTTTCTTTTTATTATTATTATTATTATACTGTCTCACTTATGACTGAAGTTTTGGGAATGTTTTACCCAAGTGTTTTTCTTTGTGAAACGGTATCTGAGTATGATCACCGCTGAACTGATCATGCATGTCAAACGTGTGTGTTTTATGTACAGTAAGATCATGTTTGTGTGTGTTTTTTCTCTCTCAGTGCTGCCAAAGCGCCGTATCTGGCCAAGTTCAAGGTGAAGCGCTGCGGAGTGAGTGAACTGGAGAAAGAGGGTTCGTCAAGTATTACAATGCAGAATTACACCATTAATTACTCAAGCAAACCTCTTAGTTTCTTTGATAATGGTAGAAAAATAGATAAAACAAAACAAACTCTTTTTCTGTAGAAATATGGGAAATGTTACCGCAGAAATATGAAGGGGAGAATGGGAGGGAAGGGATTGGAAATGCTATGGAAGTTTGTTTTCAGCTCAAATATTATAATAATAATCATAATAATTACAGTAATGAAGATAAATAGGGCTTTTTATCTTGCGTTGGTTGATTGCAAGGTGACCATCAACTGTTTTCTCAGAGGATAACAAGCTGACAAAACATTGCTGCAGCTCTGATACAACATTTATTTATGGAGACAATTAAAAAGCTCTGCAGTGTTTGGCTGAGTTAGTCTACTGAAATCTGTATATTCCATACAAAATATGAAGCTGATTGGTTAGTTCTTGTCACGTGACTCAAGGTGCGCTCGCAACATTCTGAAGATGTTTCTGAAGAACTTGTTCATGGAAAAGACGCGGTATGTGAACGACTGCCATCATTTGTGATCTCCAGCAGTTGATCTTGCAAAGACATGCTGGATTCACCTGATTTGTTGACAGATGGGTTGCGGGTCCATTCCTTGGCAGTTCGTGGTTCTTTCACTGGCCCTTTTTGCCTTCGCAAAGAAACTTTCCAAAGATCTCTGTTTCTTATTCATTTTGCTGCTTGTGGGTTTAATTTTGACAATGGATCCTTTTCACAAGCCTGTTATGATGCGTTTAACGGTCACCATAATCTTAAATCCTTAAAAGTTTTTAATATTCAGATTTTTCTTAAATGTATGAACATTTATATGTGTTTATGTATGTATAATATCATCTTTGCTTCAAATAACAAAAAACGAACTACTGTTTAGGCGTTTCTAATGCAGCGTCTATAGGACAAGACAGTTAATTTGACATTATTCTCCCCTCTGGCTGCCGTTATCAGTCTCACACTATTTTTTTTCCTTTTTCTGAAAGTCTATAACTCAAAATGTTCACCACCTATTTGCGTGCAAATAGACGCGTGAACATTTTGAGTTTACTTCATTCGCGTGTAACAAATCCGCTTCATTTGCGCGTCAAATTCACTTCACAACATACACGGATTTGCGTGATGGGCAGGGCTTCTGTCTGCCCAGTGACTCTAGCTTTGTTGCTAGATGGCTAATATGGATTTTATAGAAAAAATAGCTGTGTTTATGTGCTTTATAAAGACTGACAAACTGTCGATTCGTTTGGAGCCGTGTCCACTAGATCCTTTCAGAGGTGCACCGCGCTCATAAACTGCTCCAAAAAATTAATCTGGATGGAGGCTTTCAGTGGTGCTTCTGACTGAGCCAAGCCCAGTTTGATGAGCTGCTGTCGGTGTCGGCAGGAGGATTTTCTTCCGGGTCACCAATAACGGGCGCTACGTCATAATCACACCCCCACAAGAGCAAGTTCATGATTGGTTAACGCGGTGCGAATGTCCGCTGAAGTTCTGATTTTTGAACTCAGGCTTTTTGTGCGAAACACACAATACGTGCGTCAATCGCGCAAAACGCTCAAGTGGCGACGCTTTATTCACGCGAACAGCGTCATTCGCGCCGCCTTATTCGTGGGTATCGCACCGCAGGATGTCTATTCGTGTCTTTGCATTGACTTAACATGTAAATCACTCGCGCTTGATGCGTCTGGTGTCTGTGTCTGGTGCGTCATGATGCTGTGTTCACACCAGATGCGGCAAGCGCAGAGAAATTGTGCTATTCACGTGTAAATAAACGTGTGAACATTTTGAGTTTACTCGCTTCATTCGCGCATAAAATCTGCTTCATTCGTGCGTCAAATTGACTTGAGAACAGACACGGATTCGCGTGATGGGCAGGGCTTCTGTCTATTGCCTGGTGACTCTAGCTTTATTGCTAAATGGCTAACAGGGATTTCATAGAGAGAATAACTGTGTTTATGTGCTTTATGAACACTGAAAAACAACGTCGATTCGTTTGGAGCCGTATCTGAGTCCACTAGATCATTTCAGAGGTGCACCGAGCTCGATGAGTTCATAAACTCCTCCAGAAACTTAACCTGGATGATGTCATAATCACACCCGCACAAGAGCAAGCTCCTGATTGGTTAACATGGGGCGAATGTCCGCTGAAGTTCAGATTTTCGAACTGGAGCGATTTGCGCGTTAAGCGCCACGTCATTCACACGTATCACGCCACAGGATGCCTATTCGTGCCTTTGGTGTGAATGCAGCATAACAGAGAGAGGGATTCGTTTGACAATGAATCTCCGTTATGAACGACTCGTTCACTTAGCTGACAATAATAGAAGTTTCTAGCACCGCAGTGTCTTGTTGTCATATTTCATTGATATTGTTTGCTGATTTTATTCAACAAAACTAGCACAAGCCTAGTATTTAGTGCGAGACAGTGCTACTTTGTTTTATGGTCAGCGCAGTATTGACTGTATTATCATCAATACTTCTTTAGCACAAAAGTTCGTAACATATAAAAACGTAAAAAACGAAACGTTACAGATGAAATGTTCTGCCTTTATGCCTTGTTTTTGTTTGCTCATTACTACACCCGTACACAGCGCTAAAGTCCAGGATCTTTACATTGGTTTTATGGTTACTAGTACAGTTGAGTGACATTTGTCCTGGGAGAGCACTGTACCAATGTGGCGGCGCTATTGATACATGTTTTAGAGTCTGTTCGAGATATCTAGTGTATATATCTATGCCGAGAATACGGTCATTTTTCAAAATAAAAGATTGTTCAGACTCCGATAGTAAATAAAATGGAAATAATTAATCATTTATTGTGTGGACCGGTACCAATTGATCCAATGCTCGGTACCGGTCTGCGGCCCGGGGGTTGTGGACCACTGTTTTAGAGCATACATTTCTAGACAATACTTCTATTATTCAAGTTTTAACTTTACATGAGTTCAGAAATGTGGTGGAATAACTCAACTTAATGAGAGTTGACGTGTGTGTGCGTGCTTGTGTGTAGGTTTATTGTGTCGCTCAGACTCTTTGGATGAAGCTGAAGATGGAGAAGAAGCACAGAAGGTTTGCTGGCAGGCGGCCATCTTTAAAGTGGGAGACGACTGCAGACAGGTTTTACCTTTCTCCTACTGTACATCTCAGTTTTATAGTATTAGTTAGTAGTATTACAGTAGTATAGTAGATATTATTATTATTAGTAGTAGTAGTAGTACAATATCATAGTAATCTAAATATTGGCTATGAACTAGTGTTAATCAAGAGACTCAAAGTGTTAGTTAAATTGTGATTATTTTCATGAACTATATTAGTTTTACCTTTCGTTTTATGGTATTGTATTTTCCGTCTGCAGGATATGTTGGCTCTGCAGATCATCGGTCTGTTTAAGAACATTTTCCAGCTGGTGGGACTCGATCTGTTTGTTTTTCCGTATCGAGTGGTAGCTACAGCACCAGGGGTGAGATTCATTTTCATTTTCATTCATTATTTAACTGTTTGTTTGTTTTTTACTTTATTATTTATTTTATTTTTTTACTTTACTTTGTTTAATAGTGCTGAACAAAAATTTAAAATTAATATATATATATATAT
>CAIGQQ010004820.1:1446556-1462578 GCA_903798035.1 Danio albolineatus | reverse complement strand
TTAAAGAGCCCATATTATGGATTTTTGAAAATGACCTTCCATGCAGTGTGTTACACAGCTCTAAGTAAAGTGAAATGTCCAGCTAAGGCTTAAATCTGAAAGTGCAAAGTGTTTAAAACGATTGATTCATATATAAAAGAGTCGACTCATTGTTGTTTAAATGAATCGTTATTAGAACGAGTCTTTAGCCGTTTCGGCTTGACGTCAACGCGAAACATAATAGTTGCGCGCGCAGACCCGGGAAATTTGAACTGCCCGGCCCCGCCCACAGACAGGAAGGAAAAGTGGAAGACAACAAGCCCTGTATTGCAGTAAGTGTTGTAGCATAACCAGCGGGACAGCAGTGACGTGTCATCTGAGTAATATCTAAGTAAATCTTTATTCTGTTTGATGGCAGTATAAAGATTTAGAGAGAAGTTATTGACAGCTTTGGTAGTATTGGTTTTCGCGTTTTGCTCTTTGTAGACGGTCCCTAAGGACCGGTCTCTCTGCCGCCTGCACATAGTTTAATATAATGCGTCCAGCGCGTAGGCAAAGCACATTTTTAGGAAAATAAGGTTGTAGGTGATTGTATACATTGCGACGGTTGAAAAGAGGTGCTGTTTGTGTAGGAACAATGTTTCGGTGATGAGTTATTGATCCAGAAAACACGACTGCTACTAACTTTACTGAACTTATCGGCATTCCGGTTAAATCATGACCCGCAGACGCTGTGCTCTGAAGTGCGAGGGAAAAGCTGTGTTATTTTCCCTACCTGGAAATCTCTTTTCCCTACCTGGAGTGGTTGAGGTTTTTTTCGTAAAATACCTGAGAATTACATCCCCAACACGGTGCTGTGTTCACGTCATCTCTCTGAAGAGAACTACACAAATCAACCAGCTTACAACGCGGGATTTGTTGCACGGTTGTTGTTAAAGGATGGATCAATACCCAGTTTATTTGGACCTGCGTGTTCTTCCAGTCGTGTTGACTGTAACAAGGTAAATATGGATGTAGTTGTCTGTATTGTGTTTGCTCCGTGCAGCATGTAGCGGTAGCCATTTAGCTTACTGCCGAATGAAACTATTTGTTGGCTTACAATAGTCCATGAAGTGTTAATTATTACTGAATGTTTGTTGTTATGATGAGGAATATAGCGATACGCTGTTGTACAACTGCAGTGATTTGTTTTCAATATGTTCTGGCATTGGGCTGCTGACACGTAAAGGACGTGACGTGGTGACGTGACGGGGTAGCGTCACGTAAAGGAGGTGCTTGGGGAAAAAGACTCGCTCAGACGATTCATATGGGAGTCGGTGGGAAAATGAGGTAAAAATAAATAGATATTATAAGACATCGAAAGTGTTTTTTAACCTTGCATACATATCATCCTGTTGTTTGGGACTTCAAAAAGTGAAATTTAACCGTTCTCAACCCACCATATGGGCTCTTTAAGCTCTAAAGATGTTTATTGCAATAAATAATTTTCCTGCTTCAGATTTTTTGTCTTGTTTCTGCTTGAAAATTTCATGTGGATGAATGTGAGGTTTTATTTACACACTTTTCTTTATTATCCATTCCTTTTGTTTACTATTTTCAAGTATGTGTACATGTAGCTTGAACTCATATAACCCAATTTCATAAAACTTGTTCTGTAATCTTTGTATGATTCTATGCGCTCTGTGTGTGTGTGTGTGTGTTGTGTGTGTGCGTGTTTTTTTTATGTTTCTCTGTAGGACAAAGGATTCATAGAAGTCAATGAGCACACAACCTGAAGTGAAGCTAGTCTACCTGACAACGGATGACAACTGGACTGCTATTTGCTGGAGAGGAAAAGAGAAACGCCCTGGGAGGGACTGAAGACAGTCGTTGATGAATAATGTTTCCATACAGTAAGAAAGTGATTCGAACTTCCTGATTGGTTTATTGATGGCTGTTCTAAAGGCCAGAATTCTGATAAGCAATGTAAAGCGCTGACTGTATATGTAAATAGCCATGTGAAGCTACATCTGTGACAGGATTTCAAGAGAATGAGTGAGGAATTAAATCTGTATAAAGTGAGCAGACTTCACACTCTCAGAAAAAAAGGTACACAATAGTACAAATAATGTTCCTTGAGGAACAGTTTTGTACCGTTGTAAAAATTGTACCTTATATGGTACTGAAAAGACCTCTTATGATACTGTTTTGTGCCTTTTATGGTACAACTGAAATAAAGGTACACAATTGTTCTCATATAAAAGGTACAAAAGTGTTGAACACCTCCTCCTTTATTACAGTATCTATGAAAATAAATATGACTGGAAAGGCAAAGTGATTTTTATGAATAATTTCCATATTAAAACAAGAATCATCATTTAAAAGTATGTTTAAATATACTTACATCTGGTAAAACATAAAACTCTTGGTATCGTAAACTAAACATTTTAGGCATTTTAATAAATGTTTGGTAAGCATTTTTGACACTGTTAAGGTACAAAGTGTCTTGTCACTGTGGTGGTACCTTTCACAAAGTATACAATATTGTATCTGCAGGTTTTTAAAAACAAAGGTACGTTTTGGTTTCTCATGGTACAAATAATGACCTTAAAAGGTACACATTTGTTTCCTTTCTTAAGGTACAATTCTGTCCCATAAAAAGGTGCTGCCCCAGTGACAAGGGTTTGTACCTTCTTTGGTACAAGATTGTACCATTTTTTTCTGAGAGTGCAGGTTGTCCGGGAGAGACTTCAGCTTGCTCTGGGGTTTGCTCTAGACTTTCTCTTCTTTGTTATTCAATAACGTCCATCTCCTGGTATTGAAAATCTCCAGACTGATATTGGTTAATTAATATAAAAGCTGGGAGCTACAACGTTCTCATTCTTTTAAACTCAAGAAGAGTTTAAAAAAGTAGGCATGTGGGAATAATAAAGTGTTCAACAATATGGAAAGATCAGTAATGGGTAGGGCCAGACGGAATCTGCGGACATTTTTTGCTATTTCTGCGGAGTATTTAGTTTAAAATCTGCGGATTTATGCGGAATGATTTTAGAAGTATCATAACAAAAAAATGTATTTATGAAATAAATGTAATACCTTTTAATCTTTTGTTTAATGTTTACAATGCGAATCCAAATAGATCCCCTTTATTTGGTAAACAAAGCAAGTCTCTCATATAAAATCTCTACTAAAAGACAGAAAATATGACTTTACAAACTGTATTGTAAATAAATCATAAAAATATTTTATATTAGTCAATATTATTACTGAAATTAATAAAAAAACTGAATAAATATAAAATGTACACACATTTACACAAGTAAATACACTAAATAAATAAATGATGGGCTAAAAATCTGCGGAATTCTGCGCGCGCAGATTCTGTGTGGGCCTAGTAATGGGTCGTGACCAAGCTGCATTTAGCCATCATTTAAATGTGGAGTCTATGAAATTCTTTTTGTTTATGACTCATGTCATTGTAACAGCATTTTGTTGTTGTTTTTCTTTATCCTCCTCTTCTTCTTCCTCTTCTTCTAATTATCACTATTAATTAACTGTATATTTATACTGTATCAGACAAACATCAAAGTAAAGCAGTCTAATTTTACTAAACATGTGGCTTCATCTCTGAGTGGCTTCACCATGAAATATAAAACTATGAGATTGACTATGAAGTTTTTGAATATTCATATAGCCTATGCTCCGCCCACGTGTCAACTTATAAATATCAGAAGCCCGGAAATTCCGGCTTCAGAAGAACACCCACACCAGACATTGAAGAAGTAACTCAGAGCTATATGCTAAATTAAGTACAGCCTTAAGGAATGATTTCTCCTCAGAGCGAATCCACAGAGGTAAATATGCCGTTTTTCAGTCATACGAGTGACTTACCAGGGATCAAATTGAATTTGGCGACTTTGACACAAGTCGTTTGTTCAGGGATGATGTGGCATTTCCTCTGTCTTATATGGAGTGGTTACTTATGCATTTTGGCTCTGTACAAAATGTGGTTGACCAGTTTCAGCCTGATACAACTGGGCTCAATTGGGATCAAAATGGTTTCCTTCATGAGCAAATTGATTAAGATGTTCAAAAGAGGCTACTTACAACATTGCTGCTGCACAGAAATTCAACATACCTTTACATCCATATTTCATCTGTGTGATATTGGTTTTGCCATTGTTAGCTTGGCTGAAGAGGGCACAGTTTTCAGTGTTAAAAATCTCACTGAAGCTGCGCATATGATCTCAGTCATAGCTCTACTTATCAGAGGAGTCTGTACACTGATAAACAATAAAATGAGGATGAACAGACAAGAACCGGTTCAGGACTGCCAAACTGTGGCATTTACAGTAATGGAAGATAATATGGAAACCAGTGGCTGAAACAGAAATAGACACCCTGAAAGGAGTCTTGGAGACTCGGTGCAGTGCAATCTTAGCTGCATCCAATACTTTTTAATGGGCTCACCTAACCCCACGCCTAATCCTATCACTCACAGTGATGTCAGTAGCTCCATTGAGTGCATTGTGTCTGACATTGCATCTCTGAAATCGCATCATAAAGGCTGCATCCAGATAATAATGAAACACCCCGCAGGAAAATCCGACTCAACATCATTGCATTATGAATTCAGGAGACCCATTTACCTGATTTACACCCAATTTACTCATATGGTATGAATGGATACCAAGTCCAACTTATTTACCGTTAGGCCATGACTAGCCTGGAAAAAAAAGATCAATCAAACATTCATCAATAAACAAAGTTTTACTTACATTCTTTGTTGTGTTTTTATTTACTCATTATTGTAAATGAAAATAACCATGGCATGACTTACTGCATTAAAAAAGTAATTCAAAGATATGAAATTGAGCATACAGTGTGTTCAAATCTCTGAGCCGGCAAGCAATATATTCTATTTGACCAGTTTAGTATTGTAATTTCTAACTGCACTATAAAAGGCTATAATGTTTTCTCTCTGGTGAATGTTGTGTAGCACTAATGTTGTCTAGTGTGCATATGTAACGAAGAGTCGTGGTGACAAAGAGGGCTCGTATCCAAACGCAGCTTATTAAAGTTTAATCAGGCAGGCGACGATTAAAACAAACTGGAGCATATGGGTAACACAAAGTTGTGGTCAGAATAACAGGCTGAGTGGTCGGACAGGGGGCAAAAACCACAGGAACAATAAACAAAACTAGGGTCAAAAACACGCGAGACATGCAAAAACGCGTCGTAAAGCTAACAACAGAAAACAAGACTCAGATTAAAATGTGGAAGATTTAAAGGTTTGCAGGGTGGAACATAGGCTTTCAGTGCTGTCAGCCTAATGTTTTCAAGATTACTTTGAGACCGAGCTGCAAGCGAAAAAATAAACAAAAAACGTTAAACAGTCCTGTTTCCGAATAAAAAACACATTTAGGGCTTCTGATCAGTGTTGTAGTACTACGCATGTACTACAGTGATATGTCAGAAAGTAAAGCCATCATGTAAAGTTATGTGGACTGTCTGCTGTGCACAAGTAAAGCTGTTAAACCAGGGATGTCAAACTCAATTCCTGGAGGGCCGCAGCCCTGCACAGTTTACTTCCAACCCTAATTAAACACACCTGATCAAACCAATTGAGTCCTTCAGGCTTGTTTGGAACCTACCAGTAAGTTTGTTGAAGCAGGGTTGGAACTAAACTGTGCAGGGCTGCGGCCCTCCAGGAATTGAGTTTGACATCCCTGTGTTAAACGTTATCATGGTCTCCTGGCTCGTCATCTAACAAGTGTGGTTTGGTTTGTGCTCTACATTATTTCTTCATATTAATGTTTATATTCAATATTCTCACATTGTCTGTTCTTTTTTTGTTTTTATTTCAAATTCTTTGAGTGTCGAAGATGACTGAGGATGCTGAGCGCTCTGCTCTCTAGCTGCCTATGGTCAGTATTATCTCTTTCTTTATTCAACTGTATGCCATATGATCTACTTAATTTTATTAAAGTTTTCATGTCTTTGCCTTACAGTTGTCTGTGACTGGCTGACGTCAACAGAGACCTAAACGACGCATCTAAAACTAAACTAATACTACGAATTAATCAAACCATAAATGCTATTCCAAATTTCTCTAGTTTAGTTTCATATGTAAGATCATCAAACAATTATTTTGGGTCGGCGAGTGCTTTAACCTACAGCATGAGGAAGAAGATGCCTGTTTGCTTCTGTTCATTTGAAGGTAAGCTTGTGTTGTCTTCTGGATTTATTTCATATTTGTTCCCCTTACATGAATAATGAGCAAATAATGACTGTGCAGCTGCTGATCTCACACTATTGTGTTGCACAATAGCTTAGCTGGAATCAGAAGACCAGGGAAATTTGGAGACAGTCAACGCTTCAGTTCAGTCTAATCGGTAAGAGCCTCAAATTAATTCAATTATGTGCTATTGTTTGCTTAAAATTGTGCAATACAACTAATGTAAGCAAAAAAGGAGTACGCTGATTTGTTAAATGACATAAGTGCTGTTGTTGTAGGATATTATGAAAGAAGAATTGGTAACACTTTATTTTGTTGGTCCATTTGAGTATTAGTAGACTGTCTGCTTAATATCTGCTGATACTGACATTCCACAGACATTTTACTGACTATAAGAAACTTTGCAAGTACACGTCAACTTACACTAACCCTAACCCCAACCTAACAGTCTACTTATAATCTAATGAGAATTAGTTGCAATCAGTGTTGGGTAAGTTACTTTAAAAAAGTAATTAATTACTAATTACTAATTACTTAATCAATATTGTATTTAAAATACTTATCTAATTACTGTGTCTGAAAAGTAACTTAATTACTCAATAAGTAGCTTAACTAAATACTTCTTGAAATCCCTATAAACCTTGAGTGGACAAATAATACAAATTTAACTCTGTAAATAATAAATACTTAGATAAAACATGAGTCAAACATGAAATAGTTTAGCCTTTTAGTTTTCTGAATCATCTTTATTATATTCTATAAAAAAAAATCTATAATAATTACATGCATAAAATTTTTTAGTATGCAATGTAACCTTCTTAAATATTATTCTGCATATCTATCGATCAGGCAGGATCAGGCAATCTTTACAAAAAAAGCATTATTTTTGGCGGTATTAGAATGAAAGCCCGTGCAGTATGATCGGAAGTGGACAAAAGGCTTAAGATTTATACGGCATGTTTTTGAACTGGATTGTGTCTCTCTTGTTTACCTGTGATCCGATCGAGCAAAAGGTGTCTTATTACTCTGTAAACAGAGCAGCATCAGTCATGTTAAATTCGCCGACTCCCTCTGTCACATCTGCGTAGTCATCCTAGCCTTTCTCATAGTATTTAACCAGCCCATGTAAGGTGCGCGATAGCCTTGAAAAAGCCGCGCGCTACAGCACGCAGGCGCGCAATGAGGAAAAATAAATTGATTAATACTGTAATGTTCTTGTCTGGGAATATTTTCATTTGGTAAAACAGCCACTCGCTTCAGCTGAGTCCGACATCTTCCGCTTTATGACTAGCAGCAAACTGGCGTCTGCACTACGATGATTTTAAAGCGCCAGAGTTTACTTTTACCTTTAGAACATAAATAATAAAATTGTGTACGATTATTCAGCGAGTTTAATTATTTTACAATGTAACGCAGGTTCATTAAAAGTTACTGTAATTAAAATACCTAAAAATGAACAGTAATTAGTTACTTTACTTTTTCAGTGGAAAAGTAATTTAATTACAGTAACGCGTTACACCCAACACTGGTTGCAATGTAACTTAAATTCAACAAACGGACCATCAAAATAAAGTGTGACTGAAGAATTTGAGCAGGCCCTATTATCTTCCTCTTTCTGTGTTTTAATAGCTTGATTTGCAGTAATGTACAGTAGTCTTTTTTACATTTCATCTTACTTTTGGTTTCTGCAGGGCTCGCGTGTCTGTGCCGAACAGGAAAAAGCAAGGGATTATTGTTAAAGATGGAGAAAAAGAGAGGGATCAAACAGAAAAGGACTCTCAAGCGGTGTCTCTGATCAAGATCAAATCTCAGAAATGTTCTTAGTGTCATTATATATTACCTCCAATGCAAATAAGCTGCTATTAATTATGTTTAAAAAACACTGCGTTTAAGCCTTAAGACACAATGTTCATACTGTTTGGCTAGAGGAGAACTGGTCCCCCGACTGAGTCTGGTTTCTCCCAAGGTTTTTTTCTCCACTGTTTTTATCTGATGGAGTTTGGGTTCCTTGCCACTGTCGCCTTCTGGCTTGCTCAGTTGGGGTTTAATATTCAGTATGATCAGGGTTTGAAATGAATTAACTTTTCTCTCTCTGGCCAATTTGGCTAATAATTTCAAAGCTGGCGGCTATTTAGAACTTCTACTAGCCAAAACACATGATCTAATAAAGATCTGACATGACCAGGCTACCAAAGTTATTGATGAAATTATGAATGATTAATTCTGAATCGCCCTGTTTAGCAACAATCATTGCAGATACAAAATTGTCTTCGATTTCTCTTTAAATTTTAACAGCGTTTCCTTGTAAATTGCAAATATAGCTCACTTCATACTTAATTATCAATGGCAAACATGCTGAAAATAAGTGGAGAGGCTGTTTACACGTTTACACATAGGTCCTGGACATGCCAGCCCAATCTCACGGGCAATCGCTACTACCGTATTTAACATATTGACAGAAAAGTGGCTTATTCATATAAATTCATACGGCTTCTTTTAAAAATCATGTTTTCATATGATGAAGGAATGGCCCCGAACCCCACCCCTCATTAGGGAATAAGCAAATTGTACTTAAATGTACAAATTAAGTTGTACAAATGAATGTGAATTAGCCACTAAATTACAAAAATTACGTATTGCCCTGAGATCGTGTTGGACATGGAGCATTTACAAGGACAGGTTAGAAAAAACAGCCTTCTTAATTGAATCCTGGGTCTCCTGTTTTGTCGATTTGTCCTTGTCAGATTGTCCTCGTGTTCAAAATTAGGTTGAACATCTTGACCAAATCATCTAGACATCAGATTGTGCTACCAGTTGAAATTGTGATGTGTAGCAGTGTGATATGAGACTAATATCACCCTAATCCCTAACCCTGAATTCAGAAGCATTTAAATACAGTGTTGGCAGCATAACCTGAAGGATAGGATACAATGGCAGGTCACTGGTGCTACTCATCATTTTGTGCTTCAAACACTATATATGTATGGTTCTAGGAGGCCTCTGACAATGATTACAAACATAGTGATCATAATTGAACATGATTATCATGACCCACCACACTGGCCAGTGTGTTGATCTACCAACCTGCAGTCTATCATCATCTGCATTTAGCGGATTGGTTGTTCATTTCAAGCAATGTAAATCAATGAAATGTAAACATATTTGATATTTATATTGTAAATATAATGAAAGTATTTGATATTTATTTCAATGTATATTTATCTTATTGTAAATATTGCAAAATTATTTATTTCCATTGTAAATATTGTACAAATATTTATTTTATTGTAAATACATTAATATTGATACATTTTATGTTTCGTCTGTTTTGTTTACTTGCCTCCATATAATTTATGCATTCAGTATGCACATGTATATAACATATTAAATGGATTATTACAGTAAAGTCAGTCCACTTTGCCAACGGACCCCCTTCACATATTCAGGTTTCTCCGCAGAAAGAAGTCGTCATAGTTGGTAAACTCAGAGCGCAGTGAACGGGAGAGGATGACAAATGCTAATGCTGTGTGACAGGGAAGGGGATCAGAAGCCATTGCTTGATGAGATGAAGTTTGTTTGACTTTTTCCACAATGGTAATTAATAGACTACCTCATCTTGTACCAGTAAGACAATCTCTGCCCCATTGTAAATTAGATGTCTGTAGTGTCGAGCATCTGGATGATTAACTGTGTAGTAATGGGGTATACAGTATGTTTTCAGACAGACATCCCAATCGCTTCGAGTCTTTCCATTACAAAATCCCCTTTTTTAAGATCTGTTTTCTTCCAAACTCAATGATCTTTACTGTATGCTTGATATACAATGCAATATAAAGTGGGTCTCAGATCAGATAAGAAGCATTAAATCCCATTATTCTATGCCATGTCTTTAAAATATGGAAATGTATTTTACCCCAGTATTTTCAACGGAGTTTCTGCACTAGTCTGCTGCTACGGACAGCACTTGCGTTTACGCTTGAACAAATAAATGACTGCTCAAGTCTATTTAACTGGTTGTATTTTAATTACATTGCCACATTGATGCTGCAAAAGAAGCCTTATGATATTAGAAAAAAGTCACATTAACCTTTCACCGCAAGTGTATCGTTGGCTGAAAACACTAGCTGTGCATAGAGTCCAATGTGAATTGATAATTTGGTCAAGAAGTGTGGAACTGCACCTCCAATACTCAAATACTCTTGGCTTTAAAGGGAAAGTTCACCAAAAAATTAAAGTTCTGTCATCATGTGTCTTTCAGTAGTCTGTTTCTTCTTTTAAACACAAAGGAAGATGTTTTGAAGAAGGATGGAAACCTGTAACCACTGACTTCCCCTCCCTTTTAGTTTTTTCAATGTTAGTCAGTGTTTACAGATGTTCAGCTTTCTGCATAATATGCTGTTTGTTTAAAATAATAATGGTTTAAAACTACTTAAAGGTGAGTAAATAGTGAATAAATTGTCGATTTTGGGTGAACCATCCCTTTAAATGTCATTCAATAGATGTCAACACAAGTCTTTCAAGTGGTTTTAAAGCAACGCCAGATCTGCTTCTGTGTGGAAGTAATGCGGTTTCACTGACGTGGCACTTCATTGTTGCAGGAAACTTCCTAGAAGCTTCTAAAATGGCCGCCAGTGAAACATGTGACACGATGACTCAAAGAACAGCCTGACTTTCCTTCCTCTTGAGAATTAAATTAACACATATATTTTCACCATCCTGTTCTATGGTTAGTAGTTTGAGAGCCAATAGGCATCATGAGTGAATGATCATTTGTGATTTATTATTTTTTTGAACAATCTTTTTTATTGAGATGTATTAGAAATATAACATCACAATCATATTTACATCTTTTTCAATTTAGAGGGAAAAAAACAAAAGAAAGAGAGAGGAAAAAAAACCACACACACACACAAAAAAATAAGTAAATAAATAAATAGTGTGTTTTAATGGCAATGGTTTGCTTTAATAAATCTTTGGAAATAGGGGGAATATGTAGATAGGCTAAGTCAATGTCAGTTTATTTCATCTTTTCTTGTTTCATTTAATAAACTGCTGAAATTGGAATTTGAGATAAGATATATAAAGGGTTTCCACATTTTCTCAAAAACAGAAAGTTTGCCTTTTAACATGTATGAAATCTTTTCCATGGCTAAACAGAAGAACATATTATTGATCCACTGTACAATAGATGGCCTTTCCATTTTCCTCCAGTGCATAGCTATTAGACGTTTTGCTTGGAGTATACTTATATCAATAAGTTTACGCGTACTGCTGTGACAGTCAATATTTTCACAAGTAATTCCCAAAATAAACATTTCCGGTTTCATGGGCAGTTTTACAGATACTATTTTAAGATGAACACAGCCACCTCTTTCCAGAATTCCTGTACCTTCAGGCAATCCCACATACAGTACAAAAGTGTACCTATCATTTGTGATTTATTTGCTGATAATGCACTTCGCTGGTTCTCTTCTTATTTAAGTGACAGAAAACAGTTTGTGCAGATAAAGAATAGACGCTCTGATCCTGTTTCAGTCATTCATGGTGTTCCTCAAGGGCCAGTATTGGGCCCGCTTTTATTTATTATGTATATCTTACCTCTAGGTCATATATTTCGCTCTTATGGCATACATTTTCATTTTTATGCAGATGATACACAAGTTTATATCTCCACTAAACCTACAACATCACACCCCCCTTCTGACCTTACTAAATGTTTACATGAGATTAATATATGGATGACTAATAATTTCTTAAAGTTAAACGCCAGTAAAACTGAAGCCCTTCTTGTTGGCTCTAAGCCTATTTTATCCCAAGCTCAATCCTTTACCCTGTTTATTGATAACTCCCTTGTCAATTTCTAAACTCATGTTAAAAGTCTTGGGGTTCTACTAGATGGCGTGCTGTCGTTTGGTCCTCATATTAGTAATATCTCACGTTCTGCCTTTTTTCATTTGCGTAACATTGCAAGACTTCGCTCTTCACGATCTCAACAAAGTACTGAAGTGCTTGTTCATGCTTTGGTTACATCACGGATTGACTACTGTAACTCTCTCCTACTGTATCTGGCATCCCTGATAAGCAACTAGACTACAGTTAATTCAGAATTCAGCAGCTATAGATACCTGTTCACGTACTTCTGATTATATATCTCCAGTTCTCTTTCACCTGCAATGGCTCCCTGTTCACTATCGTACAGTACAAAATCCTCCTCTTAACATACAAAGCTCTTCATAACTCAGCCCCTCACTGTCTTTCTGACCCTCTCCATTTCTACACTCCTTCACGCTCACTGAGATCATCTTCTGCTGAACTGTTGTCTGTTCCAAGCTTTAAGATGAAGTCATTTGGTGGCAGGGCTGTTAGTTGTGCAGCACCAAAGCTATGGAGCTCTGCCTTTACACATTCTCCAGGTGGACTCTATTTCCAATTTTAAATCTCAGATAAAAACATTTGTGTTTAGGATAGCTTTTAATGATTTGCTGGTTTGATGTTATGTTGACTATTATTTTTACTGCTTGTATTTTTATGATGTGTTTGTGATCTACTGTAAGGTGTCCTTGAGTGTCTTGAAAGGCGCCTATAAATAAATGGTATTATTATTATTATTATTATTATTATTATTATTATTATTATTTACACATTATTTATTCCTCAAATGATTACATACATCAGTTATTGTAGGCAGATTTAGCATTTTGTGCTCCGTGCGATTATTTTATTTGAGATGATGACCTCTTGTGGCTGGAAAAGTTCACTGTCAGCTCAACAGAGGAGCCAAATTCAAAATGGGTCATTTCTCCTAAAGTTTGAAGTTTTAGTATTACTACAGTTAAAGTCAGAATTATTCGGCATTTTGTGAATTTTCTTTTTGAAATATTTCCCAGATGATGTTGAACAGATTCAGGAATTTCTCACAGTATTTCCTATAATATTTGTTCTTCTGGAGAAAGTCGCACTTGTTTTATTTCAGCGAGAATAAAAGCTGTTTTAAATATTTTAAACCCATTTTAAGGTCAATATTATTAGCCCCCTCATCATATTAGTGTTGGATTGTTGACAGAACAAACCACTGTTATACAATGACTTGCCTAATTACCCTAATTAAAAAAGATCTTCTGTCCTTTAAACAAAAATTGGGAAGAAAAATCTACAGGAGGGCTAATAATTCTAGCTTCAACTGTGTGTTAAATGATCTTCTAACAAAGCTTTAGATGCCAATGATGAGAGATGCAGGATAGTGATTCTCTGTCAGTGAGTAAAGAAGAAGAGGAGGAGGAGAGAGGAAGAGGACTGAAGCTGATTCTGCTGCAGATTTGGAGGACAAAACACCTAAAACTGAAGATCCATCAGCTGGAGGATCAGCCAACACCACTGTGAGTCACATTTCATTATTTTGTAAAGATGTGTACTTCAAAAATGCATAATATATAAAATACATTTGGTTCATTTTAACCCAAATCTAGGTCAACAATATTTAAGTAATATTGTTTGTAATAAATATGCTTTATTTTGCAAACCTTATTTTACTGTAGAGTTAATTTGCTAATGTAATTCATTGCTGCTCTGTAATGTATGTGAAAAAGCTTCAGCTTACAACTTCTTTTTTTTAAGGGTGGGATTTGTGAACAATGTATAACAATATATATTGACAATATACTGTATTAAAGAAATAATATATTAAAAGAAGAGATCCTAAAAATTTTGCTGGTGATGTTAAAAATGACGTTGGTATGCATTATTTTTGTCAAACTTTCTCACTGATATATATATATAGCTCAACATTTTCATAAATTTTGATTGTTTAATTGGTCAAAATATGTACTTAAATAACTATGACAACTCCGGTTTCCCCCACAGTCCAAACACATGCGCTATAGAGGAATTGGGTGTGCTAAATTGGCCCTAGTGTATGTGTGTAAAAGAGTGTATATGTTTACCAGTGTTGGGTTGCGGCTGGAAGGGCATCCACTAGGGTTTTGATTAATAGTTTAGATTTTGGTTTTAAGACTTTTAAAATATACATTTTTGCATGTATTTACACAAATAACTGAAAACGTATGGGTGTTTCTCAGTGATGGGTTGCAGCTGGAAGGGCATCCACTCCGTAAAATGTATTCTGGATAAGTTGGCGGTTCATTCCGCTGTGGTGACCCTGATTAATAAAGGAACTAAGTCGAAAAGAAAATGAATGAATGAATGAATGAATGAATAACTATAACAAAAAAAGTATAAACATTTTTTTACCATTAAAACATATTTTACAAATCTCTTTAAAATTGAAATAGAAGCTGAAAATATGAAAGAAAAATAAAATCAATATATTATTTAAAAACTAAGTAATCTAACAATAATAATAATGATCCTTTTATATTTATGTATTTATTTATTTATTTATTTATTTTTACTTTCTCTAGGATTATTGTTGATACGTCTAAAATAGGAGCATCCCAAAAAACCCACAATGTCCAATGGTTTCAACATAAACTCCACCACCGTATGAACTCTGACCCGAAAGCCGGAGAACTCTCTGGAAGTCCAGCTGGTCACCATAATAAAATAATAAAACTTAAGATAAATTTAAATAAAATATACAAATAAAAACATCAAAGGACACAACAAAAACCTACTATCTGGAAACAAATGAAAAATTAAATGTAAACAATTGTAGTTTTATAAAGACAATCAAATAAAAAAACAATAATATATTATTCATTTTCCTTCAGCTTAGTCCCTTTACTTATCAGGGGTCGCCACAGCAGAATGAACTGCCAACTTACTCATATTTGTCTTACATAGCTGATGCCCTTCCAGCTGCAACCCAGTACTGGGAAACACCCATACACACTAATTTACAGACACTCATACACTACGGCCAATTTAGTATCGGTTCCCCTACAGCGCATGTGTTTGGACTGTGGAGGAAACCAGAGCACCTGGAGGAAACCCACACCAACACAGGGAGAACATGCAAACTCCACACAGAAACGCCAACTGACCCAGCTGGGACTTGAACCAGCGACTTTCTTGCTGTGAGGCGGCGGTGCTTACCACTGAGCCACCGTGTCACCCTAATATATCATTTAAAAACTAATAAATCTAATAATTTAGCTGATAATGCATTTTCCTCATGTTTTTCTTTTTTAACCTTTTCTCCAGGATTATTGTTAAACAAGAGCGTCCTAAAAACCTCCACGATGTCCAACAGCACTTCAGCAGATCCCGTCATAAACTCCACCACCATTTCAACTCTTTCCTCAAATCCGGAGAACTCTCTGGAGGTCCAGCTGGTCACCATATCGTTATCTTTACTCATCTGCGGAGTGGGAATCGTTGGGAACGTCATGGTGGTTCTGGTGGTGATCCAAAGCAAACACATGATGACGGCCACCAACTGCTACCTGGTGAGTCTAGCGGTAGCCGATCTGACCGTTCTGATGGCCGCCGGGTTGCCAAATATCTCAGAGGTCACCTCTTCGTGGATTTATGGATACACCGGATGTGTTTGCATCACGTATCTGCAATACCTGGGCATCAATGTGTCATCCTGCTCCATCACGGCCTTTACTATTGAGCGATATATTGCAATCTGCCACTCCATTAAAGCCAAGCTCATCTGCACCGTATCCAGAGCCAAGAAGATCATCGCCTGTGTGTGGATCTTCACTGCGATATACTGCATTATGTGGTTTTTCCTGGTGGACACTGAGGAGACGGTTTATGCTGATGGTGTTGTGGTCCGGTGTGGATATCGGGTGTCCAGAAATCTCTATATGCCTATATATTTTATGGACTTCACGCTGTTTTATGTGGTTCCTCTGCTCGT
>CAIGQQ010004820.1:1383962-1407244 GCA_903798035.1 Danio albolineatus | reverse complement strand
GTGCGTGCGTGCGTGCGTGCGTGCGTGCGTGCGTGCGTGCGTGCGTGTGTCTTTGTGTGTGTTTGCAAGCGCATCACTGGTGTTTTTATTGGTCTCTTCTCTTTTTTTGTGACAGGCATTAATGTAATGTGCTGCTTGAAGGATACAGTCAGTTTTTTCCCCCAGTAAATACTGAAGCTGTGTTTTATTGTCTAGCTCAGTGAATTGTGGGTAAATGCTCAGTAGTTTGGGGTAGAATGATTCTCGGATGTGCTCATAGTTTGTGCAGCGGGTGAGGAAATGTTCCTCCGTCTCCACCTCTGCCTGGGCACAGTGTGGGCAGATGCGGCTCTCTCTGGGTTGCCAGTTCTGTCTGTATCGACCCGTCTCTACAGTCAGACTGTGAGCACTTCTTCTTGTTCTCTCCTTGTTGGTGTGGGTTTCCTCCGGGTGCTCTGGTTTCCCCCACAGTCCAAACACATGCGCTATAGGGGAAACACTTTGATATTCTGCCTTTGGCCCCGATTACACTAGTGTGTTTTGTGGCCTGTTTCCACTGAGTGGTACGGTACGGTCCGGTACGCTTTGAAGGCCGTTTCTACTGTCTAAAACAAACTGATGTCCATGTAAATGTAGTCCCAAGCCCCAACCCTAGAGAAAAGCTGTTCCCTGATTTTGATGACAGCCTTTCCACAGGTCAGCAGTAAGCTAATGTAATGCTAATTGCATAATGCAAATCTTACATTCATGCTAACAAACAAATGATCAAAAGAAATATATGAATGCGATTCAATTTAAATATATAAAATATGAACTGATGTTTGCTTTAAACTAGGGCTGTCAAAATTAGCGCGTTAACGCACGCCGATTAATTTGAAATATTTAAACCGTTAAAAAAATTAACGCATTTAACGCAGTGACGCATTAACGACGTGTGCGTCCGGCGCGTCCATAGAGGCGACCTAGTGTAGTGTAAGCAGTGAATGGTTTAGCCCAGGTGTACCCCCACACAGTTTTATGTAATGGTACGGTCCCGGCGTGTGTGTGTGTGTAGTTGAAGATGCAGCACTTCCCAGTGTGTGTACACGGGTGTTGGAGAGAATAAAGTTGTTCTATGTTTAGCCCGCAGTGCGTGTATTACTAGCAACAAAAGTAAAAGTTACAACACCTAGGCGGCCGACAAGGGCAGCAGAATAGTGAGCGAACTCCCCGGTCCTCATTTTAATACGCGACACCTACCACCTCCCTCCCGTTCCTCAGTCCAGTAAAGTTAGCAACAGATTCGCAGATTCGTGTTTTCTGGATCAATAACTCATGACCGAAACATTGTTCCTACACAAATAGCACCTCTTTTCAACCGTCGCAATGTATACAATCACCTACAACCTTATTTTCCTATAAAATTAGCTTTCCTACGCGCTGGAAGCATTATATTGAACTCTATGCGCAGGCGGCAAAGAGACCGATCCTTAGGGACCGTCTACAAAGATCAAAACGCGAAAACAAATACTACAAAAGCTGTCAATAACTTCTCTCTAAATCTTTATACTGCCATCAAACTCAGATCACACGTCACTGCTGTCCCGCTGGTTATACTGCAACACTTATTTTTCTGAAAAACTATTTTGCATATTTTTTATGAATTTTTATTGTCAAAAATATTCAATAACTTTACTGTTGCTAACTTTACTGAACTCCGGTCCTCCCGGTCATCCGCGAACCGGTCACTTTCTTTTTCACTTTCGGGTTGAGGGTGGCGCGATCACCGTTCGCCTAGAGCACCAGTTCAGCTTGCCTGTATTTTGGATTTTTTTGTAGTTCACTTAGAATCCAACATGGAAATAATTTTTGTTTGTTATTGGCATTAATTGTTTTAAAATTCAAATGGCACTAACATGCCTGTGTTTTTATTTCTGTAATAAATACGGCTTTTTGAGATTAATCATGATTAGGGCCAGACGGAATCTGCGGACATTTTTTGCTATTTCTGCGGAGTATTTTGTTAAAAATCTGCGGATTTCTGCGGAATGACTTTGTGGGTATCACAACTAAAACCTTAATATATTAAATAAAATATAATACCTTTTCAACTTTTATTTAATGTTTACAATGCAAATCCAATTAGGTCCACTTTATTTGGTAAACAAAGCAAGCCTCTCATATAAAATCTCTACTAAAAGACAGAAAATAGTACTTTACAAATTGTATTGTAAATAAATCATATGAATATTTTCATATTAGTCAATATTATTCCTGAAATTAATTTAAAATCTGAATAAATATAAGTTTACAAACATTTAGAACAGTAAATAAACAGAATCAATGATGGGCTAAAAATCTGCGGAAATCTGCGCGCGCAGATTCCGTGTGGCCCTAATCATGATTAATCACAGACAAAAGTGTGATTAATTAGTTATTTTTTTAAATCAATTGACAGCCCTACTTTAAACCAATTATATTGTTCAATTAAAATAATTATAGACATTTCTGTCCAATAAAAGATTTTTCTAGACTCGCCCACCATAATTTTGTGGCTCAAAAGTATCGTTTAGGGACCGGTATCGTTTTAAAAGTATCGATTTAGCAACGGTATTGAAATAACCCCAAACCATACCCAACCCTAGGCGGGGGGGTGTAGGTGTCGCGGACAAAAGTAAAGAGGGTTGGGAAGTCACGTAAGAAAGTGAACGTGAACAACGGACGGGGGAGGAGGGGGATCGGTAAAATGAGGTGCCGGATCAGATTTCAGAGGTGCTGGATCCGGCTTGTTCTGGCACAAATTAAGCCCTGATTATGTTTATGATGATATAGCAAACTGTGGTTATGTGTGTATGAAATTAGGATTAAATAAATGCAGCAGGACACTAAATTACTGTTTATTTCTTTGCATTATAACTTTGTAAACTATAAAATCATGGCTCTCCTCACGGTTTGTGTCTCATTTTGTGAGCGACTGACTACAGTTGTTCGCTCCACTCTTTTTCCCCTGCTCCGCCGGCCACGCCCACTCCTCCCTCTGCCCGCAGAGCTCCACGCCCATCATGGAGCATTCTTTGGAAATATTTCTGAGGTAGACTTGACCTGAAAGAGGGGTTGTTTCATGGCCCTTTAACAAACCCCTTTGATTTCCCCAGTGTGGAAATAAATATATGGAAATCAGTGGGGAAATGTTGGGTTACCCACAGTCTCTAAAATGTCTTGTTTTGTGTTGAGTAGAAAAAAAGATCTCATACAGGTTTGGAGGAACTTTGAGTGAGTAAATGATGACCTGGTTTACTTTCTGGGTGCACCGTCCCTATGAGGGAACATTCCGTTTGATCATCTTGCAGACATGATGGGAGCGTTACTTTCAGATGTTTCTGGTGTAACATTTAAGATATGTTAGATGAACTCAAGCCTCTTAGATTTATTTATTTATTTATTTTTTTGCTATATGCACAGCATAAAATGTTTTCCTAAAAATACTTTTCTTCTTTTTGTCATGTTTCTTGTGCAGATATCTACAAATTCTTGAATCAAGATGCATTTTAGACAAGTACATGTTATTTTGTTTTCAGAAGTCAAAAGTAAATTCATTTTTCGATCAAACAAGCTCAATTATCTGCCGTTGAGGTTAATCAAATATTCTTATTTCAAACTGAACACAAGTTTATTTTGCTTAACCCAATGGCAGATTACTTTGCTTGTTTTAAGAATTTCTTTTATTTATTTTTGAAAACAAATCATTATTTACTTGTCTTGAAAATGCTTTTTTATTTGTACTAGAAACAAGACTAAGGGCCCTATTATACACTCGGCACAATAAGGCGTAAGACGTGTTTGGCGTGGTTTGTTGCTATTTTCAGACCAGCGCAACAGTAATGTTCATGTTTTGCGCCACGTTGTTGAATAGCAAATCTATTGGCGCCACTTTGTGGACTCATGCGTGTGCTGGTCTATAAAGGAGGTGTGTTGAGCGCATTGTTGGAGGGTTGCTATTTTGAGGAACTGAAATAGATTGTGCCATTGACCAACTAAAAGCTGCTCTAAAGTCCAGCACAGAGCGCATTCGTTGTAGTTAGACTATGCAACTCCAAATGCTTACACATTGCTGAATACACACAGGATGTACAGCGATACACAAATATCTTTACAGATGAAAACAATTAAAGGATAAAAATTTGACAAAATTTTCTACATAAATATAAACAGCACTGCCTCCATGCCTTCATCTCGGGGGGGCTTTTTCAGTTTACTCATGATAATCTACATCAATATAATGTTATTATTATCATTAGTAATATTTATTATATGCACATTTATATTTGCTATAATAAAAACAAGTGTAGATTTGTCCACCTGTGGGGTTTTGGAGACGTCTGCATCACCATATGGAAATAAGAACAGGACGTGTGTTTGGATATAACTCAGTTGTTTGACCACACTTCATTATTATTGTTCATTTATAGCTCTGCTGGAGATTAGACCTGAATTTAGAAGTAGTTTTCAAACAGTTCTTTGCGCTTAACAAACTAAATTAAACATGTAATGTGCATCTTCAGAAAAGTGAGTATCCACCGTTTCCTCACTCCACCAAAGTAAAGGAGTAAAGAATAAAGAGAAAGTAACGAGGCTGAATGGAGGAGGCTCATTCTTTATCCTCGCGCTGCAGATGCTCTGTTTAACTGTTTTCTCGCTAGTGAAGTGTTCAGTTTTACCACTTACAAAGTCCGCCATCTAAATGCACCATGGTGCGACGCAACTGACTCTTAAAGGGAATGGGAGATGAGACACTGATCGGTTTAATGCACTTCATGCTCTAAACACACCCAGAACTCATTAAGAGAATAAACACAATCCTGTGCGCAGAGTGTACTTTTCCGTCCTTAAAATAGCAAAAGTGGATTCGGACATGCCCTTAATGCCTTTGAGCCATGCGCTTTAGACTTAGATTGTTAAAATAGAGCCTTAAAACTGTTAGTAAGAAAAGTATTTTTGCAGTGTGTGACCCTGGATGACAAAAATAACCTTATTTCTGGAAATAACCAAAGATACATTGCACGTATTAAAATGATAGATTTTTCTTTTATGCCAAAAATCATGAGACTATTAAGAAAAGGTCATGCTAAATAAAAACATTTAGTAAATTTCCTATTGTAAATAAACCAAACCTCAGTTTCTGATTAGTAACATGCTTTAAAGAGCTTAATTTTGACAAGTTTAATGGCAATGTTCTCAATGTTTACATTTACTTTAGCCCTCAGATTTTAAACAATACGTCAATGGAAAACTTATTCAGCTTTCACTTCATATATTGTTAATAGAACATCATCAACAACCAGATAACTTTAGTTGATCATTCAGTTATTAGATTCATTATTAAAACCTTTCTTTAATGTTCAGAAAACTTCCCCTCTTAGCTGATCCTCATAACATTTATAACGCTTGACTGCACTCTTCATCAGGAAGGTTGTGTACATGGAGGTTGAATCTCTGTGAAAGTAAAGTAGAAACAGACTTTTATGGGTGATCCATGAACCCAGACTGAAGCTAAAATGAGAAATCAGCATGTCAAACCAGTGGCTTCACCGCTCCACCAGCCTCCAGATGCTGACTCTGTGTGGGTTTCTGTGGCTTCGCTTGCTTATATGGGACAAAACTGTCTTCAGAAGGGAGCTAAATCTGACAAAAGCTTCCTCTGGGAGTTTCTGCAATGCTAAACATGCAGGAGGATTTCTTTTATGGCAGTTAGTGAGGAGTCCTTTTGATGAGCTTTACCTATAACTACTGATGTGTGAGGTTTGTTTCATTTTAGTGTGTTTCAGTGGGTTTACTTGACTTATTATCAAAGGTGGGTAGAGGATCCAAAATCTATACTCAAGTAAAAGTACAAGTACTTGCGGAAATTTTCACTCAAGTAAAAGTAAAAGTAACGATCTTAAAAGTTACTCGAGTAAGAGTAAAAAAAGTAGCTGATGAAAAAATTACTCAAGTAAATAGTTACTAGTTACTTTTCATCATATAAAGTATATACAGTTTAAGTCAGAATTATTCGCCCACCTTAGAATTTTTCTTTTGTTTTTTAAAAATATTTCCCAAATGATGTTTAACAGAGAAAGGAAATTTTCACAGTATGTCTGATAATATTTTTTCTTCTGGAGAAAGTCTTACTTGTTTTATTTCGACTAGAAAACAAGCAGTTTTTGATTAAAAAAAAAAAATCATTTTAGGGTCAATATTATTAGCCCCTTTAAGGTTCTTTTCCTTAATAGTCTACAGAACAAACCATCATTATACAATAACTTGCCTAATTACCCTAACCTGCCTAGTTAACCTAACTAACCTACAGTAGTTAAGCCTTTAAATGTAATTTTAAGCTGAATACTAGTATCTTGAAAAAGATTAAATAAATCAGCTATTAGAGATGAGTTATTAAAATTATTATGTTTACAAATGTGTTGAAAAAATCTCTCTGTTAAACAAAAAATTGGGGGCAAAAATAAACAGGGGGTCTAATAATTCTGACTTCAAATGTGTATATATATATAAACACCATTTTTATGTTAAAAAACTGTTTAAATGCAATATTTTTAATGTTTAACAGTGGCATTAGGTCATGGCTTACTGTAAGTCATTCCTTTAAACTGCAGTTTCGTTAGTTATCCCATCCCATTCCATTAATAATGTTCAAATTGGGATCATTTTGACACCACTGTGTGTTTTTCAGGTTGGAGCTGTAGTTCATGTATGAGTTGCAATGTCAGTTCGATGTACAGCACGCATCGCATTATCAACATTATTACTCTTGTTGACATCTTGAAGTGAATTTGCTTTGGCTACAGAAGCTTCCAGTGTACATAAAGTGACAACACAAAATAAATATGAAAAAGAAGACGGTAGACATTAAACAGATGCAGTCAGTCCAACGATCTGGATGTTGAAATGTATGTACAGATTTGTTATAAATGTACAGGTTATAAGGTGCTGTGTACAAATGCGTAAGTATTGCAGTGTATATTGTTATAAGGTGCTGTGTACAAGTGCGTATGAGAGAGTATTGCACGTTTATTGCACAATAGGAGAAATATGAAATGTTCATGAGTACAGTTCTTAGAGTGTAGGAAGGGTAGTGCCAGTGATTCGTTCAGCAGTCCGGACTATTCGCTGTAGTCTACGGAGGTCGGTTTTGGCAGCTGAGCCGAACCAGACGGTGATTGAAGTGCAGAGGATGGACTGGATGACAGCTGAGTAAAACTGCACGAGCAGCTCCTGTAGCAGGTTGAACTTCCTCAGCTGACGGAGGAAGTACAGTCTCTGCTGGGCTTTCTTCACAATAGAGTCTATGTGAGTGTCCCACTTCAGATCCTGAGAGATGGTGGTGCCCAGGAACCTGAATGACTCCACTGCAGCCACAGTGCTGTCCATGATGGTGAGCGGGGGGAGTGCAGGAGGGTTTCTCCTAAAGGCCACTATCATCTCCACCATTATGAGCGTGTTCAGCTCCAGGTTGTTGTATCTGCACTATAAAGCCAGCCGCTCCACCTCCTGTCTGTATGCAGACTCGTCACCGTTCCGGATGAGGCCGATAACAGTAGTGTCATCCGCAAACTTTAGGATCTTCTTTACCACAACGGACTGGACATCGACCGCATTACTGCTGCCACTTCACCAATCCGCCTATCAATCTCACACTCCATCCTTCCCTCACTCATGAACAAAACCCCAAGATACTTGAACTCCTCCACCTGGGGTAAGGACTTTCCTTCCACCTGGAGATGGCATACCACCTTTTTCCAGTGGAGAATCATGGCCTCGGACTTTCTCATTCCTGCCGCGCCACACTCGGAATATCTTGGTACTTGAATATCCACACCCTTGCTATTATAAATTAAATAAAAGTATTTTTTGGTCTCTAAAAAGGCTTAATCCTAATTTGAATTGCCTTTATAAAAGAACAGTAGAAATCCTGATTCAGTGGTGTGTATTTTGTGTGTATATTGTATTGCTTACTTTGTGGGGACCACATTTTCCCAGAAGAATAGCTGTATTTTCTGACCTTATGGATGAAATCAGCTTCTGTACATGCAAATCAAAGAGGAGCGATAGGGGACACAGCAAGAAGGTCACTAGTTCGAGTACCAGCTGGACCAGTTGGCATTTCAGTATGGAGTTTGCATGTTCTCCCTGTGTTGGCGTGGGTTTCCTCCAGGTGCTCTGGTTTCCCCCACAGTCCAAACACATGCGCTATAGGATGAAGTAAATTGGACATAGAGTGTGTATGAGTGTTTCCCATGACTGGAAGGGCATCCACTGCTTAAAACAGTTAGCGGTTCATTCCGCTGTGGCAACCCCTAAAAAATAAGGGATTAAGCTGAAGGAAAATGAATGAATTGTATTGAGGTTTTCCTGAATATTACCTTTATAGGCCAAACAGCTATACAGACGGAGTGTAATATTCTGTATGTACTGTATGCTGGCTTTATTTAGGTGTCCTGGTTCTTCCAGATGGAGCTCTCTTTATAGACTTCTGTGTTCTGAGAATCATCTGTGTGTGTGTGTGTGTGTGTGTGTGTGTGCTGTTCAGAACATGTGATTTGTGGAGTGGTGGTAAAGTTTAACTCTAATCGAATAAAAGGAAAGGCTTTTATTTGGATGGGTTTTTAAGGTCTGTGACTTTAAGATTTAAAGTTAATTTAAACCATTCGGCTACAAGAAATGATAAAGCTTGCTGCTTTAAAGGTGCTGCATATAAGTTTTTGACTCTTCTAAAGCATAATAATACCATAATATGCGTTCAGATATTAAGAAACATGCTCATTTAATCCGCCCAATGCCAGTTTAGCCAATTATATTCCAGCAATTACAGGGAGTGCAGAATTATTAGGCAAGTTGTATTTTTGAGGATTAATTATTATTGAACAACAGCCATGTTCTCGATGAACCCAAAAAACTCATTAATATCAAAGCTGAATATTTCTGGAAGTAGTTTTTAGTTTGTTTTTAGTTTGAGCTATTTTAGGAGGATATCTGTGTGTGCAGGTGACTATTACTGTGCATTAGGCAACTTAACAAAAAACAAATATATCCCCATTTCAATGATTTATTTTCACCAGTGAAACCAATATAGCATCTCAACATTCACAAATATACATTTCTGACATTCAAAAACACATCAGTGACCAATATAGCCACCTTTCTCTGCAAGGACACTCAAAAGCCTGCCATCCATGGATTCTGTCAGTGTTTTGATCTGTTCACCATCAACATTGCGTGCAGCAGCAACCACAGCCTCCCAGACACTGTTCAGAGAGGTGTACTGTTTTCCCTCCTTGTAAATCTCACATTTGATGATGGACCACAGGTTCTCTATGGGGTTCAGATCAGGTGAACAAGGAGGCCATGTCATTAGTTTTTCTTCTTTTAGACCCTTTCTTGCCAGCCACGCTGTGGAGTACTTGGACGCTATGATGGAGCATTGTCCTGCATGAAAATCTTGTTTTCTTGAAGGATGCAGACTTCTTCCTGTACCACTGCTTGAAGAAGGTGTCTTCCAGAAACTGGCAGTAGGACTGGGAGTTGAGCTTGACTCCATCCTCAACCCGAAAAGGCTCCACAAGCTCATCTTTGATGATACCAGCCCAAACCAGTACTCCACCTCCACCTTGCTGGCGTCTGAGTCGGATGGAGCTCTCTGCCCTTTACCGATCCAGCCACGGGCCCATCCATCTGGCCCATCAAGACTCACTCTCATCTCATCAGTCCATAAAACCTTAGAAAAATCAGTCTTGAGATATTTCTTGGCCCAGTCTTGACGTTTCAGCTTGTGTGTCGTGTTCAGTGGTGGTGGTTTTTCAGCGTTTCATGAAACGCTTGATTGTTGGATGATCACGCTTCAGAAGCTTGGCAGTTTTAAGAGTGCTGCATCCCTCTGCAGGATATCTCACTATTTTTGACTTTTCAGAGCCTGTCAAGTCCTTCTTTTGGCCCATTTTGCCAAAGGAAAGGAAGTTGCCTAATAATTCTGCACACCTGATATAGGGTGTTGATGTCATTACACCACAGCCCTTCTCATTACAGAGATGCACATCACCTAATATGCTTCATTGGTAGTAGGCTTTCCAGCCTATACAGCTTGGAGTAAGACAACATGCATAAAGAGGATGATGTGGTCAAAATACTCATTTGCCTAATAATTCTGCATTCCCTGTATATTCCAGACCGAAATGCAACCTCTGGTGGACAGTGACACACTCCGAAATGAGATGCAGATTCAGAGTTCCTCATGAGTAATGAGTTATTAATTAGTAAATGATATAAATATTATGAGCGTAAACATTAGGTGAGCAGGTTAGATTGTAACCGCGTGTCCTAACAACATGCTTCGTGACGAGATACGCTGTGATGAGCAAAGCACTTTAAAACATGATCAACACCGAGTTGTCAACATTAAAAGACAATAATTTCTTTAAGAAGTACAGTCTCTGTTGAAGCGTTTTCCTTACATGATCAGTCCACACATCCCACTTCAGTTTATTGTCCAACATCACACCCAATATTTATAACTTGTTACTAACTAGATTTACTCCCCATTAATTAATGCGGGTTGAGTTTTGCTGTGTGTTCTCTCTCTAAAATTAACAACTACCTCCTTAGTTTTAGTCATGTTAAGGAGAAGGTTTAAATTTTCACACCTGTCAAAAAAGATGTCAAGAACAGGGCTGAGCTTTTCCTCCTCTTCTTTAAGAAGGCTCACCAAAGCGGTATCATCTGCGTACTTTACAATATATCTATTTTTAAATTAAATCATACTAAAAATTGTATATAAAAATAAATAATAATGGAGATAAAACACAACCCTGGGGAGCTCCACCTGAAGTACTCATTTTATCTAAAATAAAGCCTCCCATTTTACTTCTATTCAATCTATTGTATGCCGTAATGGACATGCAAACACTGCTAAATATTTAGCAATAAACTACTGACCGGCTTCTCCTCTGTGCAGTTTCACATGGGAAAACAAATCGAACTCCACACAAATTGAACTTAAAAAAACTAAGAAATTAAAGGGGTTTTCTTCACATCGCTGATCAGGAATGACTAGAGCTAGGTTTCGATTGAGCATCTGCTGCGTGTGTGTGTGCACTCCTGTTTTTCCCGAGATTCCCGCTATCATCCTGTAAAGGTGTTTTCCCATATTTCTCCCGTATTTTCAGTCTTTCTCTGAAGGATGGCGATAAACATTAAAGAGTCGATCCTCCCTATACGCAACCCATACCGCCGAACCACCAGGGACCGCCCCTTGCTCTTAAATGTGAGTCAGTTCTGTGCTTTCGGTTTATTTAGGCATGAAACACTTTGAAATAAATATAAAAACGGCAGGATTCCCTTTCCTTTTCATTACAGCTGCCGTCGCTCCTCCTGTGCAATCCTCAAAACAGTCATAAAGCGGTGCGTGACTGTCAGACGCGCTCCATAGTGATAAACAGACGCTGTTTCTTAAACGGATTCTGTACATGTGATTTGAAGCAAAGTGAAAGTCTGGGTTTTGGGTGCGTGTTTGAACAGACATTTACACATAATTAATAATAATTCAATTTTTCAATTCATCTTTATTTGTATAGTGCTTTTACAATTTAGATTGTGTCAAAGCAGCTTCACATGGATGTGGCCAAGTTTTAAATTAAATCAAATAAGCAGAACCAAAAGTTGTATGTATGTGTGTGTGTGTGTGTGTGTGTGTGTGTATATATATAACCGACAAAATATGATATGTTTAAATAGTGCATGCTGCATTTCTCTCTCATAAACAATAATACAAAGTAGGGTTGTGACGATGAGGAAATTTTCCCACCGGTTAATCGACTTGTGACAACACCGGTAATACCGGTATCACCGTGGGGGTGGGGGTTTCCCCTTTTCCTCTTTTTTTTTCTGATTTTAAATAGCTTATAAACGCGTGCGTATTATGCTTTCACTTTCAGTTTTGCGGGAATTGGCTATTCGGCATCAATTGTTTGAATGGACGACAACGACACTACAAAAAAAACACTGTTATTAAACACTAAACTTTTATTAACATAACGAAAAAAAAACCACAACAATGCTACAGGCTGAAAAAACTGTCGAAGTCGGAACCAAACAAATAACAACCATAGAACGTTTATTGCGTAGCCTTTGTTAGAATGTTTTAAAAACAAATAAGAAAATAAAATAGAAAGATAAATAAATAAATTGCACAACGTTTAAATAAAATTAAATGAACGAACAAGAAACAAATATAAAAGAAAAACTTCCAAAGTGGCATTACGCTACAAAAATGACACGTCAACAGTCTTTAAATTAAATAAATAAATAAACAAAAAAATGGCATTTTTTAACAGTGCAGTCTACATGTTCTTTGCCAGGAAACCCAACATGTTGACCATCTCTGGCTTAAGATGGGATCTTGTGGGGCTCACTATGTTCCCCATCGTGCTGAACACTCTCTCGGATGCGCAGCTTGTTGCGCACACGCAAAGATACTTTTTGGCTATATTTGCCAACAGGGGGAACCTACTTTGGTTGTCTTTCCACCAGGCCAGAGGATCCTGCTCTGCGTGAATGGGGGATTCCTGAGCATATATGGAGATTTCTGACACCACCATTTCTGGAATAGTCAAATTTGCTTTTACAGTGTCTGCTTTTCTTTTTAATAAACTGGCCAGCGTTTTTTTTCTTTTGGGCTGTGGGTCGACCACGATGTCGGCTTCCTCTTCATTTTGTTCTCCCTCTTCTCTCACGGAGTGCACTGACTGCGCTTTCCTACCGAGGATGACCGCTTCTTCCTCTATCATCTTCTTGATCTCTTCGACATTCGGATCGTAGTCACCTCTGTAGCGCGGGTCCAGGAATGTTGTCTTGCGCATAAGCTGCTGACTTGCTTCTGGCAGAGCTTCATATTTCTCGTCTAAAATCGACATGATGCCGGCTTTAAGGTTGGCTGTCAGTTGGCTGTCATCATCCGATGGGGCCAACGTGTCCTCTTTAATGAGACGTAGCACAGGGAGAAGAGATGACGCGGTTACGTAATTCTCTCCAGACAGAATGTCCGTAAACTCACTTACTGGCTTTAACGCTTTGTTCAGCGATTGCAACACATCCTCGTCTTGCCATGTGATGCTCACATTGACTTTACGATCTTCAGCAAGAACTCGATTGATGGCCGTCCTCTGCTCTAGCATCCTATCAATCATTTTTTGCTTAGAGCCCCAGCGAGTTGCACAGTCCTCAAGGAGAAAATAAATCCGTTATTACTATTATTAATAATATTATTACCACCAATTATGACAATATTTCTTATACCAATTTCAATTTTTGTCTTATTTCAATCTCAGTAAACACTGATGCTTGCTGAAAACTAATAACTACATTACTTAAAGGCATTCGTTATGACATTGATAGGATCAAACTTTTATGTTTCCTTTTTAATATTAGTATATTTTAAATGTATATCTATTTTTCTGATAATGTTGCTATAAAACATCCCCTTGAACATGAAATGAAAGCACATCAGCAGCAGTGAGTCATTAATTAAATCCTTATTTTCCACGGAGCGGAACAAATCACCGCACAGTTGGACGGGTACAAACAAAAATATAATTCGTATATGTTTCTTAGAAAAAATATCTTTTCGAAACGAATTTCGTTAGCTAGAATTTGTATCTTTATTGTTATGTATTTTCGTCGGCAGTTAACTACTAGATAAAAAAAGGAATAACGAATAACCTTTGAGGTGATGCACTAGTTCAGCGCCTAAACACGAGTTGCCGTGAGATTGTGTTTGTTAAATAAAATAATAATCTAGCCTAAATGAAATTAAAGTGAAATATTTACAGTTTCAGAGAAGCCTATATTAAACTGTTTTCACAGTTAATTACACATTTGAATAAGCAGAACAGGCTTTTACAATGTATTAGAACAAACTCTGTTGTAAGGATGCAGTGGCGCCTGCAGCCGTATGCCTGTACATTGTGCGTACCAACCATGAGAGGGCGCGAATTAAGGCCGCTTATTTCTTTCTTTTCTTTTTTCTTTCTTTAATCATTTTAATTGATTAAACAGTATTAATTTAATTGAAAAAACAGTTTAATTTTAAGAACTAAGAGTAAACTCACCGTGACGAGTGAGTGCTCTGGGAGGCCAAGCTGGACTTGGGTTTTCTGCAGCTCCCTTCTCCTTTTCCAGCTATGAGAGAACATGCCGTTTATTGTGCGACACACAGAAAGGGCACGGTCCGTTCGGGCTTTCTCCGTCTTATCAATGGTGTTGGACACAGCTAGGTTCAGGTTGTGCCCAAAGCAGCTCAACCAGGGCCAGCCTATATTACGAACAGCCGCTTTAATGTTGCTTCCACTGTCAGTCGTGACACAAGACACATTATCCTCTTTTAATCCCCAGTCATGCAGGGCCTCATTCAAAGCATCGGCCAAGTTAGCAGCAGTGTGGTCCTGTGGCAAAAAACTTGTTTGGAGGCATTTTGACACCAGTGTCCATTCCGTGTCAATGTAATGTAAAGTTAGCGACATGTAAGGTGTCATTTTTGTACTTGACCACATATCAGTTGTTAGTGAAAAATACTCGACAGTGGTGGAAATGACCTGTTGCAGTTCACCACGGATACGGTTGTAGGCACGTGGAATAGCCGTTTTGGAAAAATAGGTACGTCCAGGCAATTCATACTGGCTGTCGAGTGTGGTTACGAGGTCTTTGAAAGACTGTTTTTCAACCGTGTTGAAAGACACCATTTCCTTGCAGAGATACTTGGTTACTGCATCGGTACATTTGTTCCACCTTACAGTGTCTCTCTTATATTTTGTGCATCTCTTAAATGCATCACTAATTGATGGCTGCACCTGTTCGTCTGACTTCTGCAGGCGATTTTTTGCTGCATTTCCCATTTTGGCAGCCTCATTCTTGTGGCGCGCTTGAAGGTGCGAGTATAAATTAGTCGTGTTTCCTCCAGATGCTGCCACCTTTGTCAGGCATAGTTTACAGATTGCCCCGTTAACGTTTTCAGGTTCTCTTTTTGTGTTTGGTTTGAACCCAAAATATTGCCAAACAGGCGCTTTTGCATTGCGTTTAGACACTAAATCGTCCGCCATTCTTCAGCAAATTCGACTCCTCTCGTTCTCCTCACGTGATTAATGAAATATGACGTATTGTAGCTAGATTTTAATTACAGTGCATGCTCTCGTCTTAAGTAAATTATTTAGAATGATATTTTCCATTTAAAGTCAGATAAATATTTAATTAAAAAAACGAATACTTAAAAAAATGTGGGGACGGTGTCACCGTGGAAAAGTGATGTCACCGGTATTGCGTCTTAAAACCGGTATCACCGTCATCACCGTCTATCGTGGCAAGCCTAATACAAAGCCTTACATATAAAATATTGTTATATTTCATTTAATAATTGCAAGAAATATGAAATATGGAAAATATGGAATATGAAAATAAGTTTACAATAATGCAGATATTTATTTTAAAATTATTTATTTTGAAACCATTTCAAGTTGAACAAACACACACTTCAGCATTATTACTAATCTGTGTGTGCAATTTTCTTAAAAAACCATTAAGTTGACTTACAAAACCATTTATAATCGAAATCGCATATCGCAATATTGACCTCAATAATCGCAATATGACAATTTTCCCAAATCGTGCAGCCCCATTTGTCAGTTATTTTCTTTGGGCCCTATCCTACACCCGGCGCAATAAGATGTGTTTACCGTGACGTGTTGCTATTTTCAGACCAGCCCAACCTTAATTTTCCCGTTTTGAGTCACGTTGTTTAAATAGCAAATCCATTTGGGCCACTGTGTGGACTCATGGGTGCTCCGGTCTAGAAAGGAGGTGTGTTAAAGTGCATTGTTGGAGCGCTGCTATTTTGATTGGTTTAATTCACTTTATGCTCAAAACACACCCGGAACTCATGAAGAGAATAAGTACCCTGTTAGACCATGAGCCGTGGTGCAAACCATATTTTTCTGTCCTTAAAATGTCCCTAAAAAATTTAGATGTTGTCCCTTATTATGGTGGGCATATCCCTTATTTTCACATCCCAATGTTGACAGGTGTATGTGTGTGTGTGTGTGTGTGTGATGAACGGCAGTACCGAGACAGTGTGTGATGATGTGATTGTGTGTGTTTGACTGGGGTTTTGATCTCTGGCCAGACTCAATTGATCTGTTTGTCTCTAGAGAGAGTCTGTGGTTTTCTGCAGAGCTGTAAGGCGTCTTCTTTTACACGTCTTACAGGGAGATGAAAAGTGACACTCGCGATCGTTTGTTGGAGTGGTTGTGAAACGTGTTCTTTACAGCACACAGAGGTACTGTACGCTGCATCGTGTTTAAGGGTGCATCTGTTTACATACATGCTTGAGAACTAAACTGACTGTCTATGCATTTTTCATGAAGGACAGGCAGTGTGTTTGCAGCTAACAAAGGCAAGGTCATGTTTTGATCAAATCTGAAGCAATTAAGTGAATGGAATAAGGGTGACATGGTGGCTCAGCGGTTAGCACTGTGGCCTCACAGCATGAAGGTTACTGGTTCGAGTCCCAGGTCAGCCAATTGTTATTTCTGTGTGGAGTTTCCTCCGGGTGCTCCGGCTTCCCCCACAGTCCAAACACATGCGCTATAGGGGAATTGGGTGAGCTAAATTTGCAGTGTGTGTGTGTGTGAGAATGAGCGTGTATAGGTGTTTTCCGTTACTGGGTTGCAACCACAAAGGGTATCCGCTGCGTAAAACATTTTCTGGAATAGTTGGCGGTTCATTCCGCTGTGGAGATCCAAAGGAAAAATGAATAAATGAGTGCAATGTAATGAGTTACTTCAGATAAATGCATCTTGCAGATAAATGAAGTAAATGTCAACATGTCATTTATATAGCAGTTATTGTAATAGTAATTGTGTAATTTGCTGACTATGTTGTTAACTTTTGCACTATTGACAATTAATATTATTATTATTATTATTAATATTATTATTATTATTATTATTTCTTTATTTTTATTTGACAAAAAAATAAGTGAATATCATAGGCTGTAAAAGATATGGATGTAGTATCCGTGACTTCACTCGTAGGTTTCTGAAGAGCGCAAATGAAGCAAATGAAGCGTGGCCAACCGGCCATTTCGTTTACACGTCATTGCTCGAACCAGGTGTAACCAAATAAGGGCAAAAGTGTTTCAAGTTTTTGTGACTTGTGGCCCTCCTAATTGGCCGGCTGTGCATGCTTCATGAATATTAATTAAGTTATGTGAAATGTGATTGGCTGAGAGGCAGATAGTCAGCAGGATCAGTATTCTTTCTTCGTATTGTGATGCCGTTCCTATGAGAAATGGCATATTAAATGATAAAACAGTGGGCGTGGCTTGTTTTTCTACTGTGAGCTGATTGGATGGATAGCAATGTAGGGATTTCATTCAGAAAGATGGGGAAAAGGGTCTGGGGAGAGTTATTACAACCTAACAGACTCCTCCAATTCACCATTTCTGTTTGTTGTCATAGCGATGTCAAAACGGATGGTTGAAGGGGCGTGGTTAATTATGTTAGCCACTCCCAATACTTCAGACAGACGCAGTAAGCACATTATCAGATTTCAATTAAAGATTACAATGGCAAACAAATTTTTTCTCAATGACATGCACAGATGAATTGTTCAGCACAAAACTAGCAGAGTGAGCTAACAAAGTCAACATGGTTAGTTTTGATTTCATGTGCTCTTTAATTCAGTTCAGTGCCAGAGCAGCAAGTGTGTGTGCTTTCTGCCCTGGTCATGGAGTTTATCAGGCAGAATGCGAATCTCTGGGGGTCGGACCAGATGATGTGATTTTCCTGCGATTGATCGAGTGTGTTTGTCTGTGATGTTTCAGGTTCCCCAAGCGACAGACCTTTGACATGTTACGGTTTTCACAGCTCTGTTTTTAGCGTGAGAAACTTATCAGAGCTGATGTGTGAACTCTGAAGCGCTCGTGTTTGTGTGTGGTCACGAATGTGTGAATGTGTTCTTTGAATACAGGTTTGTTGTGTAAGAGATTTCTCTAGAACATGGATAACTGAGACTCTTTATTTACAGTGAATCCTATGAGTGTGAATGCAGTGTTTTTCTTTTTTAAATATTTCCCACATGATGTTTATCAGATTCAGGAATTTCTAACAGTATTTCCTCTAATATTGTCTCTTCTGTAGATAGTCTTATTTGTTTTATTTTGGCTAGAATGAAAGCAGTTTTTAATTTTAAAACCATTTTAAGGTCAATATTATTAGCCCCCTTCAGCAATATTACTGTTCCCGCTAAATTTAGATCTGGTTTCAAAACCTCACGTTTAAATTGGGCACTACCAAAAGAGAGAGATAACAGATAAAAGTGTATGTTGTGCAAAGATTGTAGGCTAAATGCCAGTTTTGTTTGCCCCTTTGTGATGAGGCATGAGTGCCACCTTAAACCTGAGGTTTCAGTCTTGTGACTGCTAAAGGGTAACACTTTGAGGTGTTATCACATCGCGCAAAGAATATTTTTATTTTTCCATTTGTGTCTATGACAGATGAAAAAGACTCCCATACCTCAGACTTGCCTGATGTGAGTTTACTAACACTTACCTGACCGTTTTCTAATGCAAGCTGAAGGACAGCGCATCTTCACTTTGCTCTCCCATGAGGACTGTCCCATGCACAGACTAATAAAAAGCATGGTATGGGTTAGGTATAAGATTCTGGTATAAGATTCTGACGGTATGACAACCTTGGATAAAAATATCACGGTTTCACTGTGTGACGGTGTTTTGTTTACTGCTCTTAAATAATATTCTTTTTAACCCTTTAGCCAGCGCCCCGACGTGGTCGCACTGAGGCACTATTTTTCCCACATGTCAGTGTTTATAAATAGATTACACCACAAAGAAAGAAGTAATCTGCACAAAACTATACATCAGACTAAAGCTACAACCCTCAAGCACCCATTGCAGCTAGTTGCTTTTCAATGGGAGGCTTGTAAAGGATGTATTTGCTAAATGTGTGTAAGTTTTGCAGAAAATGCTTAATAGATATGGAGTGAATATCATAGTAAAAACAACACATTGTTTGACCGGCAGCTAGCTCTCTGCAACTCTTACATGGTCGCCCACTGAAGCTAAGCAGGGCTGCGCCCGGTCAGTACCTCGATGGGAGACCACATGGGAAAGCTAGGTTGCTGCCGGAAGTGGTGTTAGTGAGGCCAGCAGGGGGCGCCCAACCTGCGGTCTGTGTGGGTCCTAATGCCCCAGTATAGTGACGGGGACTCTATACTGCTCAGTGAGCGCCGTCTTTCGGATGAGATGTTAAACCGAGGTCCTGACTCTCTGTGGTCATTAAAAATCCCAGGATGCTCTTCGAGAAAGAGTAGGGGTTTAACCCCGGCATCCTGGCCAGATCTGCCCACTGGCCTCTGTCCTTCATGGCCTCCTAACCATCCCCATATCCTAATTGGCTTCATCACTCTGTCTCCTCTCCACCAATCAGCTGGTGTGCGGTGTGCGGTTCTGGCGCAAATTGGCTGCCGTTGCGTCATCCAGGTGGATGCTGCACACTGGTGGTGGATGAGGAGATCCCCCCCATTGTGTAAAGCGCTTTGAGTGCCCAGAAAAGCGCTATATAAATGTAAGGAATTATAATTATTATTATTATTATTATTCACTGCAGAAGATCAGGGTTTATTTCAAAAGGTAAGAGTCCACAGAAAACATCCTATCGAACACATTTAGTCCACGGACACAATAGTACGGATTATGGATGATTATTCATTTATGTCGCCGTTTCTACCGGAGACCTGTTGTTTACCATGGTACTTAAACGTGAAAACGGCGTCTTTGTAGTAAAAAGCAAGGCAATGTCATAGCTTACAGTGTTACAGATAAAATAAGACCACAAACTAAATAAAAAGTCAAAGTTATAGTTACTAAAATCTAAACAAGGCTGTCGAGTGTTTAGACGCTGTGCATATGCTGTCTCTCATATGCTGTCATAAATCTGCCGATCACTCAGTTACTTCCTATTTAGTTTGACTGACGGGGAATTTAGCCAATGGCTGTATGTTTTTTTCTTTTATTGGTAATGGCTGTCTTACTGCACACTTTTTGCTGTCATTGGCTCAATGACATGTCAATCATCACGCGATGCACCTGCCCCCTGTTGCACCGCTGCTAACAGATCAAAGTAACAGCATAGCGCGGCTGTTTTGGGAAAATGAAACAAAGAAAATAGATCGTCAAACTTTCACAATATATTTTATTTTGAGAAACATTTAAAATATTTTGTGGCAGTAAACATGTGAGACTTCTGCTGTCTTCATTTGTTTCAAAAACACTGATGTATTTACAATTTACACCTAAAAAACTAAAAAAAAATGTTAATAAATAAATCTCACACATACCTTAGCAACGGTTTAGCAGAAAATGTTGGCGGTATGAAAACCTTGAAATTTACATACCGCGGTATACCTTAAAAATGGTTATCGTCCCATGCCTAGTGAGCACTGGCTGTACCGGTGCTCAATAAGAATGATGAAATCACAGATATGCTGTTCCGAAATAACGTCGGGACTCGAGAACGCTATATTGTTAGACCGCCCTCTACTGTTCAAATTACACCAGAGTTACCGACCACTACCATGTTTTATTCAGAAATCTATTCATGTGCCGCAAGAAATCTGGTCGGGTGCAGATTAGGGTTGGGTACCGAAACCCGGTGCCACCTATGTAACAGGTATGGACAGGACCGAATCAGCATAGGAATTTCGGTGCCACTGGTGCTGCGACAAGGACATAAGAAGCATCAAGGGGTGCATCAGAGGCACACATAGGTGCGCGTTGTGTCACACCATCTCTTAACATTTAATTCGAAACTACTTTGAGGGTTACGGACACCATCTGCGATGTTTGTTTGTTCTTGTTGCTTAGGAAACGCACGTGCAGTACAGCGCATCCGGTAGGCCTGTCACAATAATCAATATATCGACTTATCGCACAATACATAAACATGAGCTCAATAATTTTTGGTGATGCAATATATATCGCCCATACATAAAAAACAATGTTTGCAACATTTCAGCTGATTGCACAACCTCTCTATCTATATTGGAGGTGTCAGTGTCAGAATGATTAAAAAACACTGTAGTATTTACCATAAATGACTAAAGTATATTTTGATGTGGGTGCCTGACAACTGAAAATAGATCTGGTAGCAAATATTGCAGCTCTGTTACTTTTTACCTTGCTTTTGTTTTTTTTTTACATTTATTATTATTTGTTTTCACATTCTGATTCCAATGCCTAATCATTAAATTATTAAAATGACTAAATAAATTAAATATTCTAAAGGACAAAAAAATATTATGTGTTCTTTTGAAGAGTGTACTTGCGTTATGATGCTATACTATTGCCCTTCTGGCATTATATAATGAGTAACCTAAAATGGTCTTAAAATGACAATAATATCGTTTATCGCGATATATTTTGGTGCAATATATCGTACAACAAAAAATAGATATCGTGACAGGCCTAGCATCCGGTAGGAGACTCCCTTCAGAGTCATCAGCACGCATGTTCACGTTTATCAAATCTGCTTTAACTAAGCATTCTGAAGTATGGCTGTATTTTACACGCAAGTATTCTGACACAGCAACGTGAAGCAGACGCTTTACAAAAGCTGCACGTAAGGGGGAAACACGTCAAACTTAATGAAACATTTGAGGGCTCATAGGATCAACTTAAAGGCGGAGCAATGCAGGATGGAGAGATGCAGAGATGGAGTCTCTGACAGCTCGCCACATCGTCTGACACCTCACTGAGTACGCTTACATGGACACTAATACTCTGATTTTAAGATGATTAAGACATTACTCTGATGAAGAGTCTATCATGTAAACAGCGATTTCTGATTACCTTAAAGGACCACAGTGACCCGCGTCACAAAATGCAGAGGTTTTTTCTTTCCACTCGACCTGCGGCATCAAATTCCATTAAACAACACTCTTCCAGCAGTCCTTACATCATATCCTCACTCAACACCTCAACACAGAACAATATGTTGCTAAATGAAAGCGAAAGAGCCAAACTGCAGTTAAAGTCGAAAGATTAAAGATGAAACTCTCGAAATGACATGAAACTCTGGAGGAGACGTGGATAGGCTGGTGACACGATGACGTTAATCAGTCTATGTGCTGTAACATGTAAAACAGGATCATGAAAGGAACATTCAGAAAGCAGCTCGTAAACACCTTCATCATATGACTGTCTTATTCAGATTAAGACAGATGATTAGATTACTGATGTCCATGTAAATGTAGTCCCGAGCCTCAACCCTTGAGAAAAGTGTTCCCTGATTTTGATGAAGCCTTTCCACAGGTTAGCAGTAAGCTAATAATGCTAAAAGCATAATGCAAATTTTACATTCATGCTAACAAACAAATGATCAACAGAAATATATTAATGCAATTCAAATTAAATACATAAAATATGAGTTGATGTTGGCTTTAAACCAATTATATTGTTCAATTAAAATGATTAAAGACATTTTTGTCAAATAAAAGATTTTTCCAGAGTCATCCACCATAATTGTGTGGCTCAAAAGTACCGGTTCAGCCACCGTTTAGGCACCGGTATCATTTTAAAAGTATCAATTTAGCACTGGTACCGAAAAAACCCCAAACGATACTCAACCCTAGTGCAGTTGCAGACCTTTAATCCCCACTATCAATTGATTGGCTGATTGGCTGGACGTGTGCTTTGGTCAGTTGGCGTTTCTGTGTGGAGTTTGCATGTTCTCCCCGTGGTTGCGTGGGTTTCCTCCTGGTGCTCCGGTTTCCCCCATAGTCTAAAGAGATGTGGTATAGGGGAATTGGGTAAGCTAAATTGTCCGTAGTGTATGTGTGTGAATGAGTGTGTATGGGTGTTTCCCAGTGATGGGTTGCAGCTGGTAGGGCATCTGCTGTGTAAAATATATGCTGGATAAGTTGGCGGTTCATTCTGCTGTGGCGACCCTGGATTAATAAAGGGACTAAGCCGAAAAGTAATGAATGAATGAATCAGTGAATGAATGAATGAATGAATTAATGAATGAATCAGTGAATGAATGAATGAATGAATCAGTGAATGAATGAATGAATGAATGAATTAATTAATGAATTAACGAATGAATGAATCAGTGAATGAATGAATAAATGAATGCATGAATGAACGAATGAACGAATCAGTGAATGAATGAATGAATCAGTGAATGAATAAATTAATGTATGAATCACTGAAT
>CAIGQQ010004820.1:1340063-1355488 GCA_903798035.1 Danio albolineatus | reverse complement strand
TTATTATTATTATTATTATTATTATTATTATTATTATTATTATTATTTGGTCTCGTTTGCAGGAACCTCAAGAACCGTAAAAAGAGACGTTTACATTTTACAGGAACTTGGAACATAATTCGGGTCTGAAGGGGTCAATAGGATTACAAGAATAATGCTTCAAGAGTTCACACTTAGCTAATGATTGATAAGCAAGAGCGAGTTTGGCATGCTGTCACAGGAGAGAGCCCTGAGTTTGGGAGATTCTCAAACCTGGGGCTCCCTCCCGTTTCATCGGGTGAGAGGGGAGTCTGAGCTCAGGTAGGTCTTGAGAGCTCCTCTGTATTTAATTATGGAAAAGGGGAAGGAGTAAGGGTGGATGGGGGATTCTTCAAGACAAAGATGGCTATGGTAAGGAAATCTAGCTATTTATATGTATTCAAATTCATCTGTTTGGTGTATCGGGATTTGTTAATGTGGGACCCGCTGTGGTCAATCATAAACACGTGATCCTCTCGAAGTTAGTTTTTATATAAACGACACAAAATGTTTTTGTTTCATGTAGCAAAAGTGTCATGATCAGGAATTCGAGATACATCCTCCGCCTCATTCTGAGTCAGGAAAAACCCTGTTGGTCTGTAGAGTCTCCACTGGGATTGCAAACCAGACGTGTGTGTGTGTGTGTGTGTATGTGTGTGTGTTTGTGACTTGTCAGGACACAAATCTGTCAAGTGACACAGGTATTACAAAAAGCAGGTGAAATATGAGGACATTGGTGATATCCTCATTTCGCAAAAAGCATGTGACTTCATCTTTGAGCGACATGCGTCATCATTCTGTGCTGCAGACGCCCTCTACTCCTCAGCAGCAGCAGATCGGCTCACAGGGCGATTATTTTACCACAGAAACTTGGTTGTTCATTTAAAAAAAAAAAAGATTTTGAAGGCAAAACTGGAGCTTGTTAACCAGTCTGGGTAACGATTGGGGCACGGGTTAATCACGAAGCTGTGTCGGGGCGTGTTGCGGATAGGGGATCCGTGCTCAAAGGAGAGGGCACTTTCATTTTAAGGACGAACTTTCTCTCCGAGAGAATAAAGAGCAGGTGCTCGAGCACCCAAACCCCCTTCTGCACATGTCTGGTGTTTATAACCAAGTAAAATGAAATAACTCTGAGATAAACCAACTCCACCTTGACAGTTCAGCTCAATAACCCTTAATGAGTTCACTACAGCGGTGGTCAGATAGACGCGCACCGCTGCTGTCATAAATCACAAATGATCAGTGTTTTCTCTCACAAGAGACTTATTTTAGGTTTCAAACACACATTAGCAGTAGCAGAACAACCCTTTACAATTCATCAAATACACCACGGGTGTCTGTGAAAGGGGCAATAATTACATTAAGCATGACAGTGTGCTTACTTCAGTATACACAGAATAATTAGACATTCTGCTGTCCGTAACTGCACTTTTGTGCACGCAGGTCAGTATAGGACTGTGATCTGTTCACATTGCAAATCTGATATTGGCCACATTTATAACAGCAGTGTGAACAGCTACGCAAAACAATCAGATCTGAGAAAAAAATCAGATTTGAGCACTGAGCCTCGCAGTGTGAACGTAGCCTAAGTGTTTTTTGCGACTAATTTATTTATTTATAATAACTATTTTTTAGGGGTTTTCACCTTTATTGATAAGACAGTGGAGATTGACAGACAGGAAAGTGTGGGGATCAGAGATAGGGGAAGGATTGGTAAAGGACCTCGAGCTGGGAATTGAACTCAGGTCGCCGCGAGCATCTGGGTGCTACGTGTCGACACACTAACCACTAGCCTAGTGGTTCTCAAGCTTTATCACCAAGTGCCACCTCAAAAAAAAAAGTCTCTCCAAGTACCACTGTAATAACCGGTATTGAAGTACAGTAGCGTAGTAGACCTAATTAAGCAGCTACAGCACTGCACAGTTCAAAAACGAGGCAGATTAATTCTCCTAATTAACAGTATTTATTATTGTCACCCACTTAAATAAAAGGTTTAGCCTATTAAAATCAATTAACTGATCACATCAGTGTTATCCTACGTGTCAAAGGGTTAAAAGTGTGTTCATTTTTTTACTTTAATTATTCAGAGATTCCTCCACTTACCACTAGAAGGAAGCTTGTGTACCACTAGTGGTATGTGTACCACAGTTTGAGAACCACTGCACTAGACTATTGGCATCGACTGACTATTCTATTTAGTTTTTTTAGTGCAATAGTATCTCCAGCAGCAAAGGAGCCTCCACATCAAAAGCTGCTGGTCAGCCCACAATTCAGAAAACATCTGAAAAACAAGTCGCTTATAAACAACATCCAGCCTGCTGTAGAGCTAAACAGTGCAGAGGTTACTTTAGATCCACAGAAGAGAAAGATCTCCAAAGATACTCTTTCAAGTTGTACAGAAATCTGGGTTTCTGAAACTAATGAAGACAGCAGAAGGCAATGATATATTTGAATTATTTAGCCTGACATGTTTACTGCTCCAACATATGTAAATGTTTCTTAAAAATAAATTATATGGAGTTCAAATGGGGGGAAATATGTTGTTGTTTTTCACCCAGACATTTTAAAAGAGCATATTTTAGAGCAGTAATCAAAATACTGTTAAAGGTTATACTGTCAGAAACTAAACTAGCCCATGTCTAGTTTGTGTGTGTGTGTGTCTCATCACACCTGCATCGGTTCAGGTCAATCTTGCAGGGATCCAGCTCCACGTATTTCCTCTCCTCAAAGATGCGGTTGATGATGGGCTTCAGAACCTCATGCAGATACAGCATTCCCACAGCCTGAGAAACACAACACACACTCTTACTGTCAGTCACACATTATTAACACCTTATAGTCAGTGGTGTAAAGTAACTAATTACAAATACTCTGCACTACTGTAATTAAGGAGTTTTTCTCAGGAATTGTACTTTACTGAGTAGTTTTATAAATGTGGACTTTTACTTTCCCTTGAGTGCAGTATCGGTGTTCAGTGCAGTATCGGTGCTTTTACTCCACTACTGTCCTTCAACCTGCAGTCACTACTGTATTTCTGTCTTGTCTATGGTCATTGTCTACAGTAGAATGATCAGTCCTGTGATTCCTGTCCAATTAAATCACACATAGAAAGTAAATCACATCATACTGAACAACCTCAAGACATGGGCGCTTTATAAACGCAGCAAACCTTTGGGAAACATTAAACATGTCCAAGAAGATGTCCAAAATCTGCACACGCAATGATCCAGAGACTGTTTATAGACTGCATGTGACTGAAAATGATGGACGTCGACTGTATGAGGACTGAAAACATCAAACAGCCTTAAAAAATCACTAGAGGGAACGAATGAAGAATGGAAGGAAGGGCCAAATAAAAGGAAGGACCGAACAAGGAATGGAAGGAAGGATCGAAGAACCAAATAAATGAAGGATTCAAGGAAGGACTGAAAAAACTAAGGAAGGAAAGAAGGAACAAACAAATGAATGAACAAAGGACCTAATGAAGGAAGGAACAAAAATATGAAAGAAAGAATGAGGGAACAAATGAAGGAAGGAAAGAAGGAATGACCAAACGAATAAATGAACAAAAGGACCTAATGTAGGAAGGAACAAAAATATGAACGAAGGAAGGAGGGAACAAACGAATGAATGAAGGAAGGTTGGAAGGAACGAACGAAAATAGGAAAATCCCTAATACAGCACATGTTGTTTGTGTAGGGATGTGTAAATGTAACATTCTGTTAACGCATCAACTTCTCTACAGTGTAATACTCACTACTCTTGAGTACTTCTAAAAGGGCTACTTTTTGCTCATACTTTGAGTAATATTTACTACAGATACTTTTACTCTACTTGCACTACATTTTTGGGCAAGTTACTTTTACTGGAGTATGATTATTCAGTACTCTTTCCACCACTGCTTATAGTTCAGATGAAGACACACACACATATCCAGAGTTGGGTGTAAGGTGTTCCACAGTAAGGCGTTACTGTATTATAATTACATTTTTGGGGAACACAATACTGTAATGAGTTACATTTTAAGTTAGTGTAATCTGATTACAGTTACTGGCAGGGCTAATGGTTGCGATAGACAGGGCAAGACTTACTGCACTGCTGTCCACTGTGTCTGCATTCAGAGCTGGGGATTGAGGAGAAGTCCTCCTCATTTATAGTGTTTATATAAACACCATTATCTTTATGACTATATAACAATTAGGGCTGTGCAGTTACTAAAGTCAGTGTAACTGCATTTCTTACATTACAAATGTGGTTTTTAAAAGAAAAAATGCTTCTTTTAAAGGGCCATGAAACACCAAAACACATTTTTTGAGCTATTGACAGTCATATATGTGTCCCACGCTGCTATAAACACTATTAGGACACATATAATTGACTAAAAAGTGAAAATTGGTTGTTTTTGCATTATTTCGAGCAAATTCGTTCTTCCGGTTTGAAACGAATTTTTGAAGCTGCGTCACGCCGATGAGAGCCTTGCGTATATTCCAGCGTGGAGAGTGGACATCTGTCCCGGCCAGCACGTTCTGACGTCTCTGTGTGTTCGGCATTAATTCATGAGATAGACTTGGTTCAAACCAACCAGAGCGCTCTATTGTGTAGGCAGCGCAACTTCATTAATATTCATGATCGCTTCGAAGACTGTACCTTACAGCAGTTGCGGAAGACGCATCAAGCGCGAGTGATTTACATGCTAAGTCAATGCAAAGGCGCGAATAGGCATCCTGCAACGCGATATGCGCGAATGGCGCCGTGCGTTTGACGCGCTTAACGCCGCAATTCGCGCGAATCGCTTCAGTTTGAAAATGAAATGAAAATGAGCTTCAGCAGGACGTTCGCGCCGCGTTAACCAATCACGAGCTTGCTCTTGTGGGGGTGTGATTATGACGTAGCGCCTGTTGTTGGTGTCCTGAGGGAAAACTCGGCTCGGTCTGAAGCACCGCTGAAAGCTTCCATCATCCTGGTAAAGTTTCTGGAGGAGTTTATGAGCTCACAGAGCTGCTGCACCTCTGAAATAATCTAATGGACTATCAGCCTTCATCAGTAGACTATCAGTGGAATATCAGCCTTCATAAAGCACATAAAACAGTTATTCTCTCTATAAAACACCTGTTAGCCATTTAGCAATAAAGCTACAGTCACCAAGTCATAGACAGAAGCCCTGCCCATCACGCCAATCCGAAAATAAAGAGAAAGTGGCGTTAAAGTGGACAAATTAATAATTTGGCAAATAATTCGATTACTGATGTCCATGTATACACAGTCTGTGTGAAAATGAGCGCGTGCACAAATGGAAACTCCCATTTTTATGCTAAACCTTCCCTCTTTCCACTTCCCCGACACTCCTACCTAAACAGAGCTGGACACACCCACTTTACTGAGCTTTTCCAAACTAGAGGTGTGAAAACACCACGCTGAGACTAAGGGGTTTCGTGGCCCTTTAAATAATGTTTTCCGCTGTAACGTCAGTAAATAAGCATCAGGGTTCATACACATTTTTACTACTAAAATTCCAAGACTTTTTCCAGAACTTACATTTATCATGACGTAATGTTTCATGGAATGTCATACATGGTAAATAATAAGAAAAACAATGACGTTCAAATTTATTACAGCATACCATAGAACAATAACGCAACAATCTAATTTAAGTTTGTTTTTATATCTATGTAAAATTGATTTCGATGATGGTCACACAGCACTAACAATGTGAGAGCACGTTTTTAGCAAAGGACAGGAAAGAAGTAAAGACAGCTAACCAATATTCAAGTTAGTGCTGTCAATATATCGTTTCTGCATTGATATCGCAATGTGTGCATCCGCAATAGTCACATCACAGGATATGCAATGTTGGGATTATAGTTTAATATACAGTTTAATCATTCATTCATTCATTTTCTTGTTGGCTTAGTCTCTTTATTAATCCGGGGTCGCCACAGCGGAATGAACCACCAACTTATCCAGCATATGTTTTACACAGCGGATTCCCTTCCAGCCGCAACTCATCTCTGGGAAACATCCATACACACTCATTCACACTCATAGACTACGGACAATTTAGCCTACCCAATTCACCTGTAGCACGTCTTTGGACTTGTGGAGGAAACCGGAGCACCCGGAGGAAACCCACGCAACCACAGGGAGAACATGCAAACTCCACACAGAAATGCCAACTGACCCAGCCGGGGCTCGAACCAGCGACCTTCTTGCTGTGAGGCGAACGTGCTACTCACTACGTCACCGTGGCGCCCAGTTTAATCATAATGGAGTAAAGTTTATCATCCGCATGCATTTTTAAAGAGATCGTTCACCCAAACATTACTCACCATATTCATTACACCCTTCACCTGTCTCAAACATTTAAGTGTTTCTTTGTTTTAAATGAACACAAAAAGAGTATACCTGAATAACTCCTATAGTATTGAAACAAGTGAAGTGTGAGTGAATAGAGAGTACATTTTAATCTTTAAGTGAACTGTCCCTTTAAGGCCTGTGACTGTGTGAACATTTCAATATTTCACATTTAAAACATCCGGCCACAAGAGATTTTTTGTAACTTTAATAAAGATTAAATGATCTACAACGAAGACTACACAGTGATGGTTATTCAATAGTGAACACCTGAAAACTAAAATTCACTTTTATCTTTACTATATTTTATTTCTCTGTGCTTGTCATTTATAATAATTTGTTTGGAACAAGTGAGTGAGGAGGTCATTTTAAGTTTTGGACGAACTCAATAGGTCTTTTGAATATGTGGAGCTGCTGTGATCAACCCATTGTGATGTTTCTCAGTGAATATTAAATTACTGAAGGAGCTGCAGGTTATTTTGTAATTTTATAGGGATATTTTATTTGTTTTAAAAGTAACTTCAAAGTAAAGTAATTAGTAATCTGATAACTTTTACATGAAGTAATTAATAATGTAATCAGATTACAATTTTCCAGTAGTAGTCAGTAATTTGTAATCTATTACTTTTTTAAAGCAACCCAACACTGCACATACAGTACCACACAAACACATATATACCACACATGCATGCACACGCACATATACCACACACAAAAACACATCCATACATACCACACACATGCAAATATACCCCACACACAACAACATATACACACATACCACACACACATATAACAGATGCACATATACAAAACACACACATATATACCACACAAACACACACATAAAAAAGACGCACTGAAACCACACACAGACACACTTACATATACCACAAACACACATGCCTGTATACCGAACACATACACACATACTGTACCTTCATGAACTGCTCCATGGCTTTGGATGCTAGTGAGTTTGAGCGGAAGAGTGTGTTTGGATCTGCTGTTGGGAGATATAAACAACAAGCTTTGAGTGTTTTCACACTCGTTTTTATAATCATCAAACCACCGGTCTAATCATTTTAATATCTAAAATTATATTTTATTATATTTTTGTACAAATATTTATAACAATATAAAATAGCTCTACAGTATATGAAATAAAAAAGGGGCAACAGGAGCACTGTGGCCTCACAGCAATAAGGCAGCTGATTCAAGCCTCGGCTGGGTCAGTTGGTGTTTCTGTGTGGAGTCTGCATGTTCTCCCCGTGTTGGTGTGGGTTTCCTCCGGGTGCTCCGGTTTCTCCCACAGTCCAAACACATGCGGTATAGGGGAATTGGATGAGCTTAAAGCCTGGTTTATACTTCTGCGTTGAGTAATCGCTGTGACCTACGGCGCATGCAATGCACGTTGCTGTGCATTTATACTTCTGCGTGCTGTTTGTGTTGCTCTGCATTTACACTTCAGAAGCGCTAGCTGGCAATAGGTGTCCTCTGTGTTGAGTTTCTTCGTTGGCGTTTTTTTCTCTTTTTTTAACGCTACCATAAAGTACAAGTGCCTCAAACTCGCTCATTCAGAGACGGAACCAGCGGACGTGCAACAACTTGAATCATAATCATAACACTAAACAACAGTTTCCATCTGGATTTCCTTCACGGGACTCTAAAACTCATTCAATCATTTAATTTCTGCTATGTTTTAACAGTTATTAAAATAACGAATATATTAGCCTACTTCAACCGGCATGAAGAGTATGCAAACGACCTTATGCGCGCAAGTAATATACAACAAGTAGTAATATACAACAAGTAACTTTAATATTTAAGTTTCGAGCTATTATAACAAGAATGAAAATTATTTTGGTTCAGAAAAGAAACAGTTCAACAAGCGTCAATAGCCTATAAAGCTGGTAAATGGATAAATGGAAAATAAATAATAAATAAACTATTTATAAATACATTTATTTAACAAAATAAAAATAAATATATATTAAAATAATAAATAAAATATTCGTAGATAAATATACAAACCACTGCATGATATTTTAACATGCAGACATAATGTAGCCTATGGGAAAATGTATTTCATATTTAGAAAAACAGCAACGTAATTAAGAATTAAAAGCGCGTTTTGCAATTTAATCATTTTATATTTACCCTGTTTTCTACAGAAATAAGGAATCGAATCTAACGTCACCTGCTTTCATCCTCTAGCCACAGTCTTTGGATCGTGGATCGCTGGTTTGCATTTAGAAATACAAGCGCCTCCACGTGAGAGGGGATGCAGGCTTGCTCTTTGCTTTGTTACTGTGTTGCCGGTGTTTTGACAGTATGTGCTACCTCCTCAGAATGTGCTACCGGTAGCTTAATCTGTCTTGTTTCATCTACCAAAACAGGGTTAGCACATCATTTTAGCTTCAAATGTCTATCAGAATGAACTACCACATTAAATAAGGATGTAAAAACAGGGGTAGCACATATTGTCAGCTTCAAATATCTATCAAAATGAACTACTACTCTATTGAACAATGTAGAAAAAAAAGGCGTAGCAGCTTCAAATGTTCATAAGAGGGAACTACAGCCTTAATTTTTTTTATTTTATTTTATCCATTTTATATTTAAATTGTTTATTAGAGTGGTAGTTCATACCGATTGACATTTGAAGCTGACAAAATGCGCTACCCTTGTTTTTACACCCTTCTTTAAGGAGGTAGTTCATTCTGATTGACATTTGAAGCTAACAAGATGTGCTAACCCTGTTTTTTTTTAAGATGAAATATGACAGATTGAGCTACCGGTAGCACATTCTGATGAGGTAGCACATATCGCCAGAACACCGGCTAAAGAAATTTTCTTTCACTTTGTGAGCTGGTGACAGGGATAGCAAGAAATGATTTCGCTTGCTTGGACAGTAGAGGAACACTTCGAGAGGATTCCCTGTGGTGTTAATATTGATGTTAATAATGTAAATAATCTTAAATTTAATCCTCAGTTGTAGTTGGAAGCTTTAACCTTTGATCGTGCTGTTTGGTGGATGTGTTTGCTATTTTGATGTCATTTATGGTAAATGCACGCTCGAGTAGTCGATTGTTTCTGAGAGCGCCGACTAGTGGTTGAAGTAGTCGATCGCTCGACTAGTCGACTAGTCTGTACAAGCCCTACCATCTATACACTATACCTACACATATAAATGTCCAAACAGCTCAAAATGTAGATTTTTTTTAAGTAGGTGCCCTTTAAGTCACCCAAAGAGTGTGAAAATAAAAACAACACAAAGCAATTCTTGATAAGTGCGAATCATTACCTCTTTGAACGAAAGTATTAAATAAATTATGAAACTACCCATGGCAACTTTAATATAAAGTAGTTTGGTATATTTATTTTCGGCCCACGGCTCTCAGTGATGTTTGGTTTTTAACCTTTGATACAAAATAGTTTGGGCATCCCTGCTCTAGATGATTCAAAAACGCACACACACTACCTTTAACGCCAGCCTTAAATTCCTTAAGTTGAACGTAAGGTTTTTGTTTTTGGTTCCCTTAACCTTCAAACTAAGGGATTTCTCAAAGGGCTTTCATGCAACCGGGCCGAGTCCGCTGATATAGACTCAGCTTGAGTTAGATCTGTCAGAGTTCACAACTTTGGTTGATTATTCTCCGTTTCTCTACTTCTCCGCAGCTCGCTGCCGAACATTCCCATCTTATGATCGCTCCGCTTCCTTTTGAAGCCGCTTCCTGTGGAGTCGCTATGGAGACGTGGGCTCAGTGTTTGTCATCAGCACCACATAAAACACCGGCGAGTGTGAAAAACCCACACACAACATCATGATGACAGAGGAGAAGTTCAGCAGCGAGGGGAACTGGGTAAATATAGCCGTCACGGTGCCCACACACAGGAAAGCCACTGTCTACACACTCACAGGTTTATTTTTGTCAATTTGAATGTCCATGCAACATTGTTTTTATTCTGTTAACCAGTTACCCAGCACTCACTTTTGGGGATTTACACCTACCTAACTTTAAATAGTAACAGTTCCTGACTCCAGTAAGCTACAAACACAAACTAGGTATCATTGGAAAGAAGACACTTTGGGGGAAGTTACATGCTCAAAAATATAAAAAGTTATACATTATGAAATCATGAGAGAAAAAAATTGTATTATGTTCAATATTTGTTTTTTCATATACAAACACAGGAAAACATTAATGTAATGTCCTAGAAAAAATATGACTTGAAAGCCAAGTGTTTCATGGGTTTATATTTCAGATTTGATGAAGATAGCATGCAAAATGAGATTTCTGTAAAAGGTTTTCCCAGACTATATCGGTGTCCTTCTTTCCCTCACCGTCAGAGGCATTTTCTCAAAAATTACCAACGCAAACAAAAACAGTAACAGATGCTGAATAATTTGGTCTACATTCACAGTTCATGTATCTTTGGAAAGAAGACACTTTGGGCTTTATTATCTATCATCTGAGTAAATATAAGTTACTTTTAAAAAGTTTTGTGGACTGGTGTGAAACAAATAGTCTTAAATTAAATACTAAGAAGACCAAAGAAATGATTGTGGATTTTAGTAGACATCCACCAAAAGTTGTGCCAGTGATTATACAGCATTCAGAAATTGAGATAGTCTCACCATATAAGTATCTGGGTGTATAGCTTAACAACAAGCTCGATTGGTATGAAAATACAATTCAGATGTATAAGAAGGGTCAGGGTCGCATTCATTCCTTAGACGACTGAGGTCATTTGGTGTGTGTCAAACACTGTTAAAAAGTTTTTATGATTCTGTGGTGTCTTCTGTGATTCTGTATGCTGTAACCTGCTGGGACGGGGGACTGTTGGAGAAGGAAAAAAACTAATTAAATAAGCTTATAAAAAGGACAGGTTCTGTTGTGGGGTGTGTACTACCATTACAGAAGAGATTTGCACATGATCGAATGATGGACAAATTTGTCACTATGATAAACCACGATAATCACCCTCTCTTTCATACAGTCCAAGCGTGTGCAAGCTCTTTTAGTGCAAGATTAATTCAACCCCGGTGTCACAGAGAAAGATACAGGAAGTCATTTTTACCAACAGTGATCAGATTGTATAACCAAAATCATACTAGATGACTTATGCTGAATTGTAATAGTTGTTAGATATGTTATTAGAAGTTATTAGTGTCTACTCGTTGTTTTTGGAACTAAGGTGTGCAGTATGTAGGTAATTTTATTATTGTTTTTATATCTATGTAACTTATTTTATTTATTTTTTATTTTTTTAGTATGGAAAGCTGCTGTGACATGTGAATTTCCCTTTGGGATTAATAAAGTCAACAAGCAAACAATCTAGAGTTTATAATGCTCAAAATGAAAAAAAGTGAATCGATGCTTAAGTAATGTAAAAAAAAACAGCACTGCACTAAACATTTAATATTTCATAAACAAATATGTGAAATTAGTCCTGAAGCAACACAGAAAAGAATATAGATCAAAAGCCACACATCTCCTGAGTGAAATGAAAATGTATTTTCTATTGCCTTGCAGTAACCCTACCTCTCACAGAAAACTGTGTATAGTTTTACTTTCTAAAAAAACATTCTGTATGATTTATAGGTCTTTCGAAAAATCCTCGTAATCAAAATCCCTCTCGACAGTATGCTCAGCATTCTGTCTGAATGTGGAAACATCAAATTCTCCAAAACTGTTTGCCAAGCTCATGATTGCATTGCATATTTGGAATCACCAATACACATTATTGTCCTTATATGTCCCAAAACACACACAGACATACCGGTGCTGTGGACCTCTCTGGTGTTCAGGTAGTCCAGAAATGGCACCACTAGCCCCTGACCCAGGTACAGTTTGACTAACGTCATGGCAACGTCCTGCCGGCTGTCCACTGTCGTCACTTCCTCCAACAGCGTCAGCGGCGTCACCTCATCCACCTGAAAATACAAACAAAACAAACTTAGGCCCTGTCCATAGGTTGTTGCTAGAAGGGATACAGCTGTGGTCGGAAGTTAACAAGAATTGTCATTCATTCATTCATTTTCTTTTCGGCTTAGTCCCTTTATTAACCCGGGGTCGCCACAGCGGAATGAACCGCCAACTTATCCGGCATTTGTTTTACGCAGCGGATGCCCTTCCAGCCACAACCCATCTCTGGGAAAACAAGAATTGTATATATTATTTATTAACGGTGGCTCAGTGGTTAGCACTGTTGCCTCACTGCAAGAAGATCGCTGGTTTGAGCCCCGACTGGGTCATAAGTTTGCATGTTCTCCCCATGTTGGTGTGGGTGCTCCAATTTCCCCCACAGTCCCAACACATGCACTATAGGGGAACTGATAACCTATGTTGGCCATAGTGTGTGTGTGAATGAGTGTATGGATGTTTTCCAGTAATGGGTTGCAGCTGGAAGGGCATCCGCTGTGTAAAACATATGCTGAATAAGTTGACGGTTCATTCCGCTGTGGCAACCCCTGATGAATAAGGCACTAAGCTGAAAGAAAAGTGAATGAATTTCATCAACGTCTACCCCTACCCCAACCCTCACAGTAATGATAAACAGTAATCACACAGAGTATTATTTATAATATTTATTTAATTACTGATTATTATTAATTATTTAATTACCTGATAAAGAATATTTTATTAACGTTTACCGCTACCTTAATCCCAACCGTAATGTAAAAACAGCAATTATACAGAGTATTATTCATATTGTTAATTAAATTAGCCATTAAATTGTATCTTACCCCAACTCTAAACCCCGAACAGTATAGTCAAAATATTAATTATTGTTTTACAGTGTCACAAAAACTATGCTGTATTGATGTATCTGCGGCCGTATCCCTTCTAGACTCCACCCAGTCCACACGAATGCGAGTATTTTCAAAGCAGTCAGAAGTCAAGAGTGAGGTTTCCTGCACAGCACTCCACTAGCTGGCCTCCGCTACATACATGGAAATATTCATTTGAAGAATAGCTTGTGTTTGTGAACATTCGCTAAAAGCAGTTTAATGCATTATCATAACCCAGAGATTACACATTCATCTACTTCTTTAATGCATAGAAGAAGTGTTTGGTTGATTCAGAGCTAAATTTGACAAACGTGACATCAGAGTGGCTAAGGCCCAATCCCAATTCTATTTTGTACCCCTACCCCTTGGCCCTTACAACCGAGGGTTAAGGGGAAGGGCTTCAAAACTTCTCCCTAAGAATTGGGCCAGCACTTCAGCTCCTGCACACGTCATCATATGTCATCGCCATCTCTTGCTTCATATGAGATCAGACGATCACGACTGCTGGAGTTACTCCAGTTGTGTTATTGTTTGGTGTTTATCTTCAGGAAATCACTGAAGGCGTATATTATGTTATCATAACCATCTAATGTGGCGATAAGATCGTAACTGTACTGTGTGTTTACACAGTGGCCATATTTATCTGTGTAAACACACGAAAACAACATTAACATTATAGCAGACACTGTAAAAGCTCATTCCCAGACACTAGACATTACTGACAGGGTATTCCAGTGTCATCGAGTGTCAGAATGTTGTGGGACTGCTGTACAGGAGTTATGATTATGGATTATAGATCGCCAAATTTAGCGTTTTTTTTTTTTAAGCATGACGGTAAAACATGAACGCGGCTATGAATATATTAAAACGTGTTTGTTTGTCGTAAAAATTCGTAATAATGACAAAAAATACTAATTTGTGGATCTCCTTACTTCCGGGTTCAGCTGTCCTGCCGCTGTGGCAGGTGCATTCTGGGAAATTTTCTTACCCCTCCATTTTTAATTGTGGTCCTGAAAAATCTTCGTTCGAATGGATGTATACCCCTTCCCCTTAGCCCTACCCCTTCAAGCTAAAGAGAATTGGGACACCACTACCCCTTGACGTGAACGCGCAAAACAAGGGGTAGGGGTAAGGGGAAGGGCTAAGGGGGAGAATTGGGATTGGGCCTAAATGCTCATCAGTGCTTCAGTACAGCTCTCTGTTGGGCATTAAAAGCTGAGGCACCAGAACAAACTATACATGTGTTCACAATGACATCATCCTTTTTTAGTGTCTGTTTTTAGGATCTGAAACACACACACACACACACACTTTACCTCAGATGGAGAAATGACGGCCTCCACCAGCAGATCCATCAGAGGCTGATAATAAACTGATGGAAGAATCCTCTCCTCCACCAAACGCACCTTCAGACGCAGAGCACCCAGTTTACCTCTGAAACACACACACACAGTAAATGACCGTGAATGCGCTTTATAAGACACACACACGCACAATGAATGTGATTGCATTCTATAACACACACACACACGCTGTTAATGAGTATGTCTGTGCTGTATAACACACACACACACACTGTTAATGAACATGACTGCTGTATAACACACACACTGTTTATGATTTTGAATGCACTGTGTAACAAACACACACACACACAATATTAATGAACGTTTCTGTGCTGTAAAACACACACACACACACATTAATGAACGTGACTGTATGTGTGTGTTACACATCAGTGTTAATGAACATGACTCTGCTGTGTAACACACACACAAACACACATAGTTACGAACAACTGTGCTGTATACACACACACATTATTAATGAATGTGCTTGTGCTGTATGACACACACACACACACACACACACACACACACACACTGTTAATGAACATGACTGCTCTGTGTAACACACACTATTAATGAATGTGCTTGTGCTGTATAACACACACACACACACACACTGTTAATGAACATGACTGCTCTATATAACACACACACACACTGTTAATGAACATGACTGCTCTGTGTGACACACACTATTAATGAATGTGCTTGTGCTGTATAACACACACACACACACACACACACACACTGTTAATGAACATGACTGCTCTGTATAACACACACACACACACATTAATGAACGTGACTGCGCTGTAAAACACACACACACACACACATACTTAATGAACGCGACTGCTCTGTGTAACACACACACACTTAATGAATGTGCTTGTGCTGTATAACACACACAC
>CAIGQQ010004820.1:1255873-1278777 GCA_903798035.1 Danio albolineatus | reverse complement strand
CCGGTGGTGTTGTAATGGTGTGGGGGATATTTTCTTGGCACACTTTGGGTCCATTAGTACCAATTGAGTATCGTGTCGACACCACGGCCTACCTGAGTATTGCTGCTGACCATGTCCATTCCTTTAAGCGTGAATCATCTCTGACTGGTTTCTTGAACATGACAATGAGTTCACTGTACTCAAATGGCCTCCACAGTCACCAGACCTCAATACAATAGAGCTACTAGTAAGGTGTACCTAATAAAGTGGCAGTTCAGGATGGTTGCTAGAGAGTTGCTAAATTGTTTACTGTGGTTATTAGGGAGCTGCTAATGCATCCAATTGTTGCTAAGGTGTTCACAGAAGTTTTAGAGAGTTGCTAAGGGGTTAACAGTGGTTAGGGGAGCTGCTAAGACGTTAACAGTGGTTGTTAGGGAGTTGCTAAGATGGTCTGAGTGATTGTTAAGGTGTTCATAGTGGTTGCTATGGAGTTGCTAATTCGCTCACAGTGGTTGCTAAGGAGTGGCTCGAATTGCTAAGAGGATCTGAGTGGTTGTTAAGGTAATCAAAGTGGTTTCTGTGGAGCTGCTAAGATTTCCACTGTGATTGTTAGCGTTAGGAGATACTAAGATGTTCACAGTGGTTGCTAAGTAGTTGCATGTTGTAGTGATGTGCTCACAATAGTTGTTAGGAGTTGCTAACGTGTTAAAAGTGTTATTAAGAAGTTGCTAAGGTGTTCTGAATGGTAGTAAAAGTGTTTTGCTAAGGTGTTCATATAGGTTAACCAGTTGCTAAGGTCTTCACAGTGAATTTTAGGGAGCTAAAGTATGCATTGATTGTAAATGAGTTACGATTGTGATCAGTGGTTGCTATGGAGTTGCTCTAAATGGTTGTTAAGGTGTTCAAAGTGGTTGCTATAGAGTTTCTAAGGTGTTCACAATGCTTGCTAGTGAGTTTCTAAAGTGTTCAAGGCGGGTAAAGTGGTCGCTAAAAGTTTGCAGCAGTGGTTTAGCAACTCAGGGAGTTGCTAAAGTGTTCTAAGTGGTTGTTAAGGTAATCAAAGTGGTTTCTATGGAATTGTTAAGGTTTTCACTGTGGTTGCTAGCATTAGGAGTTACTAATATGTTCACAGTGGTTGCTAAGTAGTTGCGTGTAGTAGCGATGTGTCCGCAATAGTTGTTAGGTGTTGCTAACATGTTAAAAGTGGTTATTGGGAAGTTGCTAAAGTGTTCTGAGTGGTTGTTAAAGTGTTCACAGTGATCGCTGAGGAATTGCTAAAGTGTTCATATAGGTTAACCTGTTGCTAGGGTCTTCACAGTGAATTTTAGAGAGCTAAAGTATGCAATGATTGTAAATGAGTTACTATTGTGATCATAGTGGTTGCTATGGAGTTGCTCTAAATGGTTGTTAAGGTGTTCAAAGTGGTTGCTATAGAGTTTCTAAGGTGTTTACAATGCTTTCTAGTGAGTTCCTAAAGTGTTCAAGGCAGGTAAAGTGGTTGCTAAAAGCTTGCAGCAGTGGTTGTTAGGGAGCTGCTAAAGTGTTCTAAGTGGTTGTTAAGGTAATCAAAGTGGTTTCCATGGAATTGCTAAGGTTTCCACTGTGGTTGTTACCGTTAGGAGTTACTAAGATGTTCACAGTGGTTGCTAAGTAGTTGCCTGTAGTAGTGATGTGTTCGCAATAGTTGTTAGGGAGTTGCTAATATGTTAAAAGTGGTTATTGGGAAGTTGCTAAGGTGTTCTGAGTGTTTGTTAATGTGTTCACAGTGATCGCTGAGGAATTGCTAAGGTGTTCATATAGGTTAACCAGTTGCTAAGGTCTTCAAGGAGCTAAAATATGCAATGATTGTAAATGAGCTACTATTGTGATCAGTGGTTGCTAAGGAGTTGCTCTAAATGGTTGTTAAGGTGTTCAAAGTGGTTGCCATAGAGTTTCTAAGGTGTTCACAATGTTTGCTAGTGAGTTTCTAAAGTGTTCAAAGTGGCTAAAGTGGTTGCTAAAAGTTTGCAGCAATGGTTGTTAGGGAGTTGCTAAAGTGTTCACAGAGGTTGATTTGTTGCTAAGGTATTCACAGTGGTAGATAGAGAGTTACTAAAGTGTGCATCGACTGTATAGATGTTCCTAAGGTGTTTACAGTAGTTACTATGGAGTTCTTTAGGCATTCTGGATGGTTGCTGTGAAGTTGCTAAGGGGTTGCTAGGGGAAGTTAAGTTGTTCAAAGTGTGGCTAGAGTTGCTAGGGTGTACAGTGTGGTGGTTGTTAGGGTGTCGCTAGGGTGTTTTGAGTGCTTTCTGGAGCGTTGCTCAGTGTTTTCTAAAGTGTTTACTCTTCTGAACCGTAGTGCAGATGAATAGATGTATTACAGAAACACAACAGATATCTGACAGAATACACAAACAACAGAAACGCAACAGTACGCTGGCGAGTGAACATAATGATTTTCAGCAGCTCATCCATTTCTGTGACAGGAATCCTCTAAATGATACGCTTGTGTTTTTCTCACTGAACAGAGCTCCATGTGATGGTTTTATCAAGCGATCATAGATCAACAACGCAAGAATGTAATCTCTGCACAAAGACACACCCATCAATCCTTATGAAACTAAAACGCCTCTCCAACAAAAACCCAACACAAGTGTCATGGGAAAGACAAAGAGAGGCTACAATCACCATTTACACATGCTTTTGTATTCAAATGAAAATTCATCATGTCCCCAAAGCTGTTTTAAACTATTACAGACCACGTCCATATCACGAGCCTGTCCACAGAGGCAGTGTTGGGTGTAATTACTTACAAATGAATCAGTAATGGGGCGACACGGTGGCGCAGTAGGTAGTGCTGTCGCCTCATAGCAAGAAGGTCGCTGGTTCGAGCCTCGACTGGGTCAGTTGGCATTTCTGTGTGGAGTTTGCAAGTTTTTCCCGTGTTGGTGTGGGTTTCCTCCGGGTGCTCCGGTTTCCCCCACAGTCCAAAGATAAGTGGTATAGGTGAATTGCGTAGGCTAAATTGGGTAGGCTAAATTGTCGGTAGTGTATGTGTGTGAATGAGAATGTAGGGATGTTTCCCAGAGATGGGTTGCGGCTGGAAGGGCATCCTCTGTGTAAAACGAATGCTGGATAAGTTGGCGGTTCATTGCGCTGTGGCGACCCCAGATTAATAAAGGGACTAAGCAGAAAAGGAAATGAATGAATGAATGAATCAGTTATTGTATTTAAATGACCCTTTTTGCTTAAAAAAAAATAAAATAAAAAGTAAAGGGATTAGGCATTTTTAGGTCAATTTATTAGTTACTTAATGCACTTGCCTTAAATACTGTACATAAATTCAGAGAAGCAGAGGAATTATACAAATATATTTTGCTGAATAATTATTATATTTTACAACTTAAAGGTGGTGTGTAAGTTTGACACCCAGTGGTTGAACTAGGTATTGCACTCCTGCTATAAAACAAACACAAGCGCAGGTTGCCAGATTGAGGACAGGAGCGAGTGATTTAACAGTGTAAATAAAAGCAACAGCACCCGATAGAGGGCATATTCTCCATATTAAAAGGAGTTTTTGTCCTAACCCAGTGGATCTTAAGCTTTTTTCACCAAGTACCACCTCAGAAAAAAAATGTCTCTCCAAGTACCACCATAATAACCGATATAGAACAGTAACGTAGCAGGCCTAATTAAGCAGCTACAGCACTGCACAGTTCAAAAACGAGGCAGATTAATTCTTCTATTTAACAATATTTATTATTGTTAGCCACTTAAATAAAAGGTTTAGCCTATTAAAACCAATTTACTGATCGCATGTTATCGTACGCGTCAAAGGATTAAAAGTGTGTTCATTTTTTTACTTTAATTATTCAGAGATTCCTTTGTGTACCACTAGTGGTACACGTACCACAGGTTGAGAACCACTGACCTAACCAACACCTTGAATTGGTATATTAGAAACGGCTTCTGTTTTTGAACAACAGAAAACTGACAATGATCAGCTCAGGAACACCTCATGTGCTTTATTCAGTGTTAAATGCTAATAGTGTGAGTTTGAATGTCATTTTACATTACACTTATCGCCATATACTGAAAGCAGCAGCAGATAGTTCACCTCAGATCTGAAGAATAAAATAAACAGATTGAAACTGAACTTTAGAACTAAACACATATGAGTGACTCTGCATCTACATTTAATAATGTTAAAGAGGTTTAATATGTATTAAATAGATTATAAACCTTACCGTTTCATGAGTGAGTGCATATTCTGTGCTTCTGAATGACTGTATTTACATTTCTGTCGTGTTTTGCCAAACAGGCAAATTGCTCATCACTGCGTATCTCGTCATGTAGTGTGTTGTTAGGACACGCGGTTACAGTATAACCTGCTCACCTAATGTTTACACTCATAATATTTATATTATTTGCTAATTAATAACCCCATGAGGAACTGAATCTGTGTCGTATTTCAGAGTGCTGGAATATAATTGGTTAAACTTGCATTGGGCGGGTTAAAATGACCAAAACAAAGACAGTGTTCCATCACGGAAAACACATGGACTGTTTCTCAATATGCGTTCTTCAGCGGTCTTGCGTCCTTGTGTTCTCATGTAACGTCATCATCATCGACCGAAGTTCAGTTCCAATACTTGGGACCGCAAGAACGGAGGAAGCATGAAAGCTCCCGGATGTGTTCTTGAGCACCGGACTCGCTCTAGAAGTCTCAGAAGTCATTGCGAATGGAAGTGGAAGCGCAGTATTGTCTATAAATATTATAGACCGCCGGCCGCGGTTTCTAAATCTACTAAAATGTCCGGGATTTTGTTTTGCTTTTGTTAATGTTATGTGCACAGCCGAGAGAGCGAGAGAGACATTAAATAATTAATTAAACAACCCAGGAAAACTTTACTAAACACTCGGAGGACAAAATTACATCTAAATTGCCTGCAGAATATTTGTACACAATTAGAAATGGGTAATCAACTCACTTGCCTTATTTAAATACTTTACCCCCGATTTCACAAACAAGGTTTAAGGCCTAGTCATAAATTAAATTGAATGTTTGAGCTGTCTCAGCTGAAAATAACTTGCAGTGAGATGTCTTCAAATGTGTCATTTTTTTGTCTCCAGGTGCACACCAGTAATGTAATTTTCTAATGCTGTTTTTATAAATGTGGCTTAAATAGCCTAATTTAATTTAATTTAATTTAATTCATCTTTTAAAGACAGGATGGAGAAGTGTTGGGCATGATGAACATTTTAATCCTCAAGTTTTATACACTGTAAAAAATAAAATCACCATTTCTTCATCACACTGTACTAGGATGTATAGGTACTAGGATATATACTAAGAATTGTACGGAGACCCGGAAGGGACGTGGTGGTGGGGGAAAAATTGGGTGGGAAAAAAAAAAAACTGGGTGGGAGGAAAACATATTAAGTTTTTGCCGGGATTCTCCTGTATTTTACCATTCTATCCCGCTACCATCCTATCATTAAGTATTTTCCCATATTTCTCATCTATTTTTAAATCTTGAAAGCTCACTGAAATTAATAAAAAAAATGTCTGCAATCACTTTCTTTCCATTAAAGCTGTGCGTCAGGCAAATTTCCTGTCAAGGATATAAAGTTTAACTAACTAACTAATTTAACTAAGGTCTAGTCCTGGCTTAAGCTAAGCCCTGTTTGTAAAACTAGGCCTACAAGTTTTATTCTTGTAATTATTATAATATTTAGAGATATTGTCCGTTTTTAATTCCTATATTTTCTGTCATTTTAGTTCTCGTTTGCTGTATATTTTATTAATTTTATGATGTCAGTTTATTACATATCTTATGCATCTAAATGCTTTGGCAATACTGTACAAAATGTCACGCCAATAAAGCAAGCTGAACTTGAATGAGAGATATAGAGGAGCTGATTGTACCTGTCAGTGTGTGCACATGCCTCCTGAATAGCATAAAAGAGAAATAGTGACTTTTTTTTTTGCATTTATTTATTTTCTCAGCCTTTTTTTTTCTTTAACCCATTGAAAAGAAACATTTTTAAATAAATAATAGCAAAAATAGAGTTAAAAATCAAATTCTGTTTTGTATGTTGCATATAGTTACCTATTTATGGTGCTGTGTATTTCAAACCTGTGGGAAGCACTGCTGTTTTAAGCAAAAACTCACTCAAATTTGACTCGTTTCTAAAAACAAAACAATATTTTACACAAAAATGCTTAAAAATGATTTAAGAGCGTGTAGATTCTTTGGACTGAAAACAAGACAAAACTGCTTTTTTTGCAGTGTGACGGTGGTCCAGGAGACGCGTCACGGGTCACAGCAGACCCAGAGGAGCACAACATCTGCCAGACACAAACCCCTGAGGAGCAGAGCGTCTGTCGGCGCACAGACCCGCTGTTCACCCTCACACTGCCACCATGATGAGTTCGCCTGTGTGACCTCTGACCCTGAGAATGACCCACCCGTGACGCCCCGCAGACTGAAGCCAACCGTAAAGATAATAGCAAACACACCCAGCATAAACACATCCAGACATCCCGAAAATACAGCACTGAGACCTTCTTCCTCTTCCAGATGTGCTCAGAGGTATTATAGGCTATAAAACAAACCCCAGTTGTGTTATTAAATACTCATCTGATGCTATAAATGCCAAAACAATCAATATATAAATGTTTCTTGAGAAGAAAAGGGTTTGTTAACATGTTTTTGTTCCTTAAAATGTTTAAAAAGATTCAGCTTTTATAATGTTTTGTAACTTTTATGTTAAAAATGTTGATGGAACATTCCCATTTTAGTCATCAGATTATAAAAATGGAACATCCAATTTTGTGTCATCAAATTATAAAAATGGAACATTTCTATTTTGATCATCAAGTTATAAAATTAAACGTTCTGTTTTTGGTCATCAAATTTTAAAAGGAACAGTCCATTTTTGTTTTTTTAAATGTTAAAGGAACATTCCATTTTTTTATAATCAAATTTTAAAGGGAACATTTCGATTTTGGTCATCACATTTTAAAACGGAACATTCCATTTCTGGTCATCAAATTTTTATTTATTTTGGTCAACAAATTTTACATGGAACGTTTCATTTTTTTAATGTTAATGTTATGTTATTTCCATTTTGGTCTTCAAATTTTAAATCAAACATTTTATTTTTGGTCATCAAATTTTAAAATTAAACATTCCATTTCTGGTCATCAAATTTTAAATGGAACATTTCTATTTTGGTCAACAAATGTTAAATGGAACGTTCCACTTTTTTGTTTTGTTTTAATGTTAATGGAACATTCCATTTCTGGGCATCAAATTTTAAATGGAACATTTCTATTTTGGGGCGCCACGGTGGCCTAGTGGGTAGCACGATCGCCTCACAGCAAGAAGGTCGCTGGTTCGAGCCTCGGCTGGGTCAGTTGGCATTTCTGTGTGGAGTTTGCATGTTCTCCCCGTGGTCGCGTGGGTTTCCTCCGGGTGCTCCGGTTTCCCCCACAGTCCAAAGACATGTGGTATAGGTGAATTGGGTAAGCTAAAATTGTGTTTGTGAGTGAGTGTGTATAGATGTTTCCCAGTGATGGGTTGCAGCTGGAAGGGCATCCGCTGCGTAAAACAAATGCTGGATAAGTTGGCGGTTCATTCCGCTGTGGCGACCCCGGATTAATAAAGGGACTAAGCCGAAAAGAAAATGAATGAATGAAAAAATTTCTATTTTGGTCAACAAATTTTAAACTGATAGTTGCATTTTAGTTTTGTTTCTCGGTTAATGGAACATTCCATTTTTAGTCATCAAATTTTAAAATTAAACATTAAATTTTTGGTCATCAAATTTTAAATTAAACATTTAATTTTTGGTCATCAAATCTTAAATTAAACATTCTATTTCTGGTCATCAAATTTTAAATTAAACATTCCATTTTTGATCATCAAATTTTAAATTAAACATTTCGTTTCTGGTCAACAAATGTTAAATGGAGTGTTCCATTTTTTATGTTAATGGAACATTCCATTTTTGGTTATCAAATTTTAAATTAAACATTTTATTTCTGGTCATCACATTTTTAAATGTAACAATTCTATTTTGGTCATTAAAAGTTTAAATGAAACATACCATTTTTGGTTTTCAAATGTTAATGTAACATTCTGTTTTCGGTCATTAAATCATAAAAATAGAACAATCCAGTTTTGCCACTTGAAAATATGTTTAAATGTGTTCTTTTTAAAATGACAGAACCCCAAACTAAAATTTCATAGTTTTTGATATTTATGCATATTTGGTGTGTGTGTGTGTGTGTGTGTGTGAAATGCGCAGAGAAGATCCTCCAGAGCAGGAGAGAAGCAGAGTAGGAAAAGAGCCAGAGCCAGAAAAGAGCCAGAGCAGAGTTTAAAATCTATTTTGTATCTTTCTTGACCATGTGACCAAAGCCCAAATGCTGAGACATTCAAACTGACCAATCAACATGTGACTACATCATAAAACCCCCAAAGTCCACACACCAGGCCCTGATCTCGTCAGTATCTGCCTTTGGAATCTGTGTGAGAATTCATTGGTGAAAAAGACATGTTTTGCCATATAAACACATGCAGAAATAAGTGCAGTATTAATAGCTTAAAATGTGGGAGAGCGTTGTTATTATGTGATTGTATTGTATTACAATATGGAGCGATTAAAGGTTGATGTTAAATCAAAAGTTATTCACAAGTACTTGAAAATGAGATGATTTAATGACAATAATTATTTATGTTACAACTGAATAGTTACAATAATAACTGTATAAAAGGATAAAATAATATTAATAGGATATTAAATGTACCCAGCTGAAATGTAAATTAAAGTTACCTGAAAGAGAGACTCTGGGAGGGACAGAGACAGAGTAAGTAGGCCTCAAAGAAAGCCTGAGAGCAGTAGAGCCAGAGAAGATCCTCCAGAGCAAGAGAGAAGCAGAGTAGGAAAAGACCCAGAGCAGAGTTTAACATTTATTTGGTCTCTTTTTTGACCATGTGACCAAAGCCCAAATGCTAAGATATTCAAACTGACCAATCAACATGTGACCACATCGTAAAACCCCCAAAGTCCACACACCAGGCCCTGATCTTGTCATGTTTTGCCATATAAACAAATGCATATGATAATTTCCATTCCTACATGGAGGAAAAGCTGTTCCTCAGTCTGCTGGCTTTGTGACGTTCACTAAAAAGCTGCAACTTTAAATAAATAAATAAATAAATAAATAAATAAAATGTTGGCTGACTTTAACGTGATCAAGCAATAAAATGTTTTATGAATAATTTCAAATTGAGCGTTGAGACGTTCTTCCTCTTGCAGATGTGTTGAAAAGTTAATGCAATAATCAGTAAGACAAACCCCAGTTGTGTTATGAAACACACAATCACTGCTTTGCATATGCCAAAATAATCAGTCTATCCTCCAGGCCTTTATTTACAGGGCAGTCGGGACTGGACAGCGCTGCAGATGTGATGTTCATCTCTGTGGGTTTCCTGAAATCTGCATCTTGAAGTGATTTTCCAGCAGATTCGTCAGCGGTGAGGTTTGAGGAACGGTCAGCTTCATCACGGCTGATTTATCAGGCTGTGTTTATGAATTTCTCACGTCCCTTTGTGCTTCATTAACCAGTGGCATTTTCACTTGCGTTGTGAATCTAATTATGTGTCATTTACACTCGGCAATGGGGGAGATATTAACACATTAATATCTTGAAGACAATTAGAAAAGTCATCGTTCAAAGTAACTGTTGGGTTTGACTTCGCGATCTCGAGCACTGAATATTCATAAAGCAGCGGATGTCGGAGGTGATGAGTGAACATCAGGTTTGAAGATTACACACAATGACTTTTAGTGCTCGCAGCAGTTTATATATAGGAGCAGCATCGTCGCTCAGTGGTTAGCACTGTCACCTCAGCAAGAAGTTTGCTGGTTTGAGCCTCGGTTGGGTCAGTTGGCATTTCTGTATGGAGTTTGCATGTTCTCCCCGTGTTGGTGTGGGTTTCCTCCGGGTGCTCCGGTTTTCCCCACAGTCCAAACGCTACAGGGGAATTGATGAACTAGATTGGCTGTAGTGAATGAGTGTGTGTGTGTGAATGAGAGTGTACGGGTGTTTCCCAAGTACTGGGTTGTGGCCTTTACAACGACACATATAGAGATTAGTCTTTTAAATGATGTTTTCTGCTGCAACGCCAGTTAATAAGCATGTTACTTTAGTTAGTTTAGTTTCCTCAACTTTGTCATTCAAAACATCACAATAAATAGTAATGCCGAACGAAATTACGTTGTGTCAGACACAACAAGAGCATAAAAAGCATCACTATAAAAGCATAAACACTATAAAATCTTAACATAATAACTAAGCTTTTATGATTTCATAAATATATTTTTTTAAAAGTTATATAAAATATAACTCAATTTAAAAATCTCTGAAGGGAATAACTTTATACTTAAATACCTATTTCACTATTTGTTATAAAAGTTGTTATATTAACTATTTATGCTAGTTCAGCTATTTATTTATTTATTATTTCATACTAGCGATCAATAGTATTTAACATACGGTATTATTCAAAAGTCTTATAATGACAGGATAAAAACTGGTCACACTTTATTTTGACGGTCCGTTTGTTTAATATAAGTTAGATTGCATCTACATGGCAACTAATTCCCTTGATAAATTCTTTATTTTAATGTAGTAAACTTTCTAGTCTATTTAACCAGTCTGTTGAACAGTTTCATGCAATTAAATCTTTAAAAGGGCTTAAAATAGATTAACCTCTTACACTCTGGTGCTATTTTGGTTCCCGCCTGGATTTTGTCTACCCAATTTTAGCTTCAATTTACCTAATTCAAGCTTCCTAAATCCACATGCAGAGGAGTAAATGCAAATATGTGGTATCATTTTAAAGAAAACCCTTTAAATTTTCATAAAATACTGTTGAAAGTGATTAAAATAATTGTATATGTTGTCTGTGTTATCATAAACACTTAAAAAAAGAGGCACTTTCTGTATTTTTTCTTTATAAACTCAAATTTAAAAGAGTACCTTTTAGGTTCTGTGTGGTCTAGTTTTCTGTAATTAATTTTGGTGGTTCCTGCACATGTCAGTAATCATAAGAAATATAAGAAAATGCCTCTATCATAATCTATGCAAAAGTTACTGTATTCCAACTGATGAGAGGTGCTATACCTTTTATGTAATTTCCGCCTACCAAACTTTGAAAGTCTTCCATATCCAAATGCAGTGGTATAAATGACAAATTCCAGTGTTATTGGACAGAAAACCATTTGAATTAAAAAAAAAAGAAACTGCTGAAAGTAATAAATAATATTTGTTATGTTTTCTGTTTTATGATGAACCACTTCAACATTGGGCGCTTTTTTATTTTTTGTTCTAAAATGCTCTCTTGAAAATGTGTAGATAATCCCATAAGAGAATAAGACAACTCCAGACAGTTCTGCTTGAAACCAGCAGAGAGCAGCAAACACTAGGAAAAAGAATTTGGTCTCTACCATAGAGTATGCAAAGGTTATTGTAATTCAACTGAATATTGGGAAATTAACTTTTCGATCATTCATATCAAATATGACATATTTGCTTCTGCATAGTTCTTACATGATAAGAACATGAGTTTCCATTACTTTCTCATTTCTGCTTCCCATTTGTATCATAACATTATATCAAAGAAGTCAAAGTCAGCTTCTCCAAAACTTCCTCAGCTCCAAGAAAAAAAGCTTATTTTGAGGTCGTCTTCTTTTTCTGTGCCATAACAAACGCGGTGATTCATTTGATAACTGTTTGATATGTGAATATAATTCGGTAAAGGAACGCTAGAATTGTACATGGACAGGCAAGAGCTTTTATTTGAGCTATGACTTGTACATGTGTGTCATATATGAAGCATATAAAAATAGGAAAATGACAGCTCGGGTATCCAGTATTTTGTTGTGTAATTAAATGTTAATAATTTTTGTACAGTAAAATAAAAACCTAAGTGATGCATATGTGCATAAAATATAGCTTCTACGCTTTCAAACGGAACCACTTATAGGGGTCTTGCGGGGGTCCATGGACCTTTAATAATGAAAGGGAAGTTGATGACGTCACCGGACCCGGTACCGGGTCTGCAGAGTTTAAGAGGTTAACTCCACTATGCATTTGCAATTTCAGTCTATAGGAAGCAAATAGGTAAATAAGTAATGACACATGCATGACTGGCAGACGATAACGTGTTATGTAAAATGTGCACTCTTGGCTCTGTTAACTCAAAGGAATTATAAAGCGAAGATGTACATCGGGGCTATTCAATAAGTTTGTCATGGGGGCCAGTTCAAGAAAAGCATCCCAAACGAAGGGCCGGAGAGGTATGACTTGCAATGAGTGAGGACACGACTGCATATGTTGCATCTTTGCTCCTTAAGACACCCACGTTGGCTTTTTCTACATTAAAATGCTAATATGTTGTTTTTTGAAACTACAGAACATCACTGCATTGTACAATGTGGCTTTATTTAAACAAAACATTTAAATGTTGTATTAAAAGCACAACAAAAGCAGTGCATTGTTTGAGTAGGCTTCTTCTACATTCAAACACATTCATACGTTTTGAACTGCATAACAATTATGGATGCAACAATTATAGATGTTGGTTGTGCGATTATAGTCTGAAGAATAATCATGGTTTCAAGGTTATGACGTCTAATGTAAATTTAAGCTTTATATTAGGCCTAATCTACTCAGCTGTCCTCCAGTCCATCCTCTGCACTTCAATCACCATCTGGTTTAGCTCAGCAGCCAAATCTGACCTCCGTAGACTACAGCGAATAGTCCGGACTGCTGAACGAATCACTCGCACTACCCTTCCTACACTTCAAGAACTGTACTCTTCCACAGTGATTAAAAGGGCTCGCAAAATCACCCTGGACGCCTCACACCCAGCACACTTCCTGTTTGAACTGTTACCGTCTGGCCGGCGCTACAGAGCACCGAGCACAAAAACAGCCAGACACAGGAAAAGTTTCTTTCCTCAGGCCATCTACCTCATCAACAGTTCATATTTCTCCTATTGTGCAATAAACGTGCAATACTTTCTCATACGCACTTGTACACAGCACCTTATAACAATATACAATGCAATACATACGCTTTTGCACACAGCACCTTATAACCTGTATATTTATAACAATCTGCACATACATTTTAACATCCAGATCGTTGGACTGCATCTCTGTTTAATGTCTATCGTCTTCTTTTATTATATTTATTCTGTGTTGTCACTTGTCACTTTATGTACACTGGAAGCTTCTGTAGCCAAAGCAAATTCCTTGTGTGTGTGAAGTTCCTTGTGTGTGTGTGCCTTTACGATTAATTAACCATGACGGATTAAAGCGCAGTTAATAGTGAAATCGGCGAACCCGAGTTCGATTCCCAGCTCGAGGTCCTTTGCCGATCCTTCCTTTATCTCTGCTCCCCACCCTTTCCTGTCGGTCAATCTCCGCTGTCCTATCAATAAAAAGGTGAAAACCGCTAAAAAATATTTATAAAAAAAATTAATAAATAAAAAATAAGCCAGTCTGCGAATAATTTTCATTAACCATCAACTAGAACATGATTAATCTTTAATAATTTAAATCAACTCGTTAAAAATCCTTTCTGCATTTATATAAACATACTCCTCTTTTCTATGTCATACATTAAACTTCTTGCTGAACAAATAAAATAATCACTTAAAAATAAACATGCAGGATTATTTATGCGAGGATCGCATTCAAAGACGTGCTTAAATACAGCATCATTTCCAAAACCCAAAATGATGATCTCCATCCCGCCAACTCCACTCGCACAGTATTTTTCTCGCAGCAGCTGCAATGAATTCATCCCTCAATGAAGAGAAGCAGATTCCCACATTTATCAAACTGGAAATTTAATTTGCTCACACCGACTGAGAGAGTGTTTTACAGTCACGCTCGCTCTTTTTTTCTTCTTCTTTCTCCAAATGACACGAGTCTGAGAATCCAAGTGCAGCGAATAAAGTGGAAAAATAAGTAACTCTCAAGATTTCGCCTCAGAAAACCAGAACGGAGAGAGAGAAAATGTGTTTGCCGAGGCGTGTAATTAGCAATTACATTGGGTGTCATCAGTGATAACTATTTCAGCACAGATGTGTGAGTAAAGCGGGCCGGAGAGACTGGAAATCGACCGTCGCACCTGCGGTCACTCGGACCAAACACCGATGGGTCACTACTGACCAGAAACACAGCTTTCTAAAGCCGTTTAATTCTGCGCAGCCCAAAGCTCCAGAAAATCTGTACAAAATCACATTGCGGGTGCAGACTGCATACGAGCGATCATAGAATGATCAGGATATTAAAGGGTTAGTTCACCCAAAAATGAAGAATCTGTTATTAATTACTCACCCTGGTGTTGTTTCAATCCTCTGAGAGCTTCGTTCAGCTTCAGGACACAAATGAAGATATTTTAGATGAAATCCTGGAGCTCTCTCATCCTCCATAGACAGCAAGAGTCCTGAAAACGGTGCTGTCGCAGCAGATCCATGCACAGTTCTGTGAAACACCAAACGAAAATCTTTAACAAAGGGCATGAAAAATAACACAGAAAATGCTAATAAAATTAAATGCATCTGCAAAATTAATACATTTTTTCCACTCCATGCATCCAAGAGGATAAAATCATTACTTCCCATAAAACGAGCTCAACATGTCAATAATACAAATAAACAAACTTTAATAAAAATACTGAATTATTTTGTCTAATCGAATCATTTATTTTAAATGTGTTTCCATTAGTTTGTGCATAAAGTTTTAATGGAGTAAAAAAAATAAAAAAAATAAAAAAATAAATAAATAATAATAAAATAAATCACTCAACTAAATATCAACTGTCGCACCTGCGGTCACTCAGACCAAACGCCGATGGGTCACTACTGACCAGAAACACAGCTTTCTAAAGCAGTTTAATTCTGTGCAGCACAAAGCTCCAGGAAATCTGTACGAAACCACATTGCTGGTGCAGACTGCATACGAGGGATCATAGAATGATCAGGATATTAAAGGGTTAGTTCACCCAAAAATGAAGAATCTGTTATTAATCACCCACCCTGGTGTCGTTTCAATCCTCTGAGAGCTTCGATCAGCTTCAGGACACAAATGAAGATATTTTAGAAGAAATCCTGGAGCTCTCTAATCCTCCATAGACAGCAAGAGTCCTGAAAACTGTGCTGTCGCTGCAGATCCATACGCCATTCTGTGGAATACAAAACGAAAATCTTTAAGAAAAGAGGTGAAAAATAACACTTAAATAAGGGGAAAAAAAATCAATAAAATCTGTTATATTTTTATTATTATAAATGACTGTTTTCTATGTGAACATATTGCAAAACTAAATTAAATCCTCTGATGAAAATATATTTTAGCAGCATTACTTTAGTGTCACATGATCCTGAAATCACTAACATGATGATTTGAAGATTGAGAAACATTTTCTGATAATTATGAACATCTAATTGCATCCAGGGGAGCACAAAATTACAAATATTTTGTTAAAAAAAATTTCTTCATTTCATGCATTCAAAACAAAAGTAAAAAAAACTTCCCATCAATCTAGCGCAGGGGTGCTCAACCCTGTTCCTGGAGAGCCACCCTCCTGCAGATTTCAGTTGCAACCCTGATCAAACACACCTGAATCAATTAATTAGGACCTGAACAGCACTTAATAATTACAGGCAGGTGTGTTTGATATGGGTTGCAACTGAAATCTGCAGGAGGGTGGCTCTCTAGGAACAGGGTTGAGCACCCCTGATCTAGCGCAACATATTAATACAAATATAAAATTTAAATTACCAAAACATAATATCAAAAAAATCTAAATAAACAATTATTTTCTCCAAATTGAATTCTAAATGCGTTTCCATCAGTGTATGTGCATTTGTTTTTTATAAGATAAAAAAAAATAAAATAAAATAAATAAATAAATAAAAAAGATTTTGCTCTATGGTTTCGATACATGTGGAGAGCGTCACATCACCTTCCCACGTTTGTCGCAAATTACGTGACATCACCAAGACAGAGGAGCTTAGCCGGACGCACCCGACCCGAACCAATCGAGGAAAATAAATATATTTATATTTCTTTGGAGTCAAACACTTTGGACAACGCTTGAACTAAATTTAAGACCTAATAAAAACATGTTTAAGACTTTTTAACACCTTTTAAGGGCCTTCTCATAATTGATTTATCGACTAATAATACTTTTTAAGACCCCACAGACACCCTGAATCTGACTTAACTGAATGTGCATATTTATATGTAAGAACATCTGACCGATCCCATCCAGCATTTCTCAACAATATCCAACAATGCACATAAAAATAGGCGGATAAAAACCACAGAAGATATTGTTGCTTTGTTTTTGAGGAAACTATTTTTTTTTCCATAACAGTAGCGCAGAGAAACATGAGGATGAGTAAGTAATGACTTAATGTCATTATTCTGCTGGCCTCATAATAAAGTCACCATCTGTCCTTCATTTCCACAGGAAATATTTTTAAAAGCCTCTCCATAACGTCAGCACATTCATCACTGAGGACACACACATGTGCACAACATACTGCTTCATTTTTATCGGGAACACATTACTGCAAAACACAAACTCAGGACAAGGGTTTTTTATATGTTCGGGTCTGCAATCTCTGATGCAGTATGGGATTTTAATTAACATGCTTCTGGGACATGACCTTTCTAGTTTGTGAATGTGAAAGATCTGCAAAGTTTTAATGATCTGGAGTTCTCATCTCCCAAAAGGCAGATGTGATTCAGAACTGATGAAACAAGTTGCCAATAAATCTAGTTTTCTGCACAAAACTATGTTGGTTTGAGACGAATTTACATGATGTCAGTGTTTATTGTGTGTGAAAAACATCTATTATGAGCCTCGAACACTGTAGTTGTAGTAGTTTGTGCAGTAGAGATTTAGCAGAAAGCAGCATCTTCTCAAAGCAAATAGATTTGCTGTATTTTTAAAGGTGCCCTAGTAAATCTGGGTATATCTAGGCAGAGTCTAATGATAAGAGATCACTATATAGAAATGGAAATGCAAATTGTTTGTTCAATCTCATGTAAATTCCACCTGTGTAAAACCCCAACTGGTCAATCAAAAGACAAAAAAAAAAAAAAAAAACTTTAATAAGACTCACGCCCTCCACATTTGCATGTATGCCTACTTTAGGTCATTCATCCAGACCTGAAGCCACGTCATCAGGAGAACAGACTCACGCAGCTCTGAGATCATTAATATGCACGCCTCAGGCTGCATTTTATAAACAACGTTTTCTAGTGAAAAAGCAATGATAGATCACATCCCTTAGTTATTTTAAAGCTTATATTTCACTTACTAAGTATATAAGACTTACTTTGAAAATGCAACCGCAGATTGTTTAATATGCGTTACTGCGCAACGACTGCATGTGACATGTTTTAAGCTTAGGTGAGGACGCAAAATGCAGGACATACAGATTATCCATTGATTCAGCTCCACTGCGAAGAGGCATTAGGATGTGATTAATTTTATCTTTTGCTAATTTTTTTTGTGAAATACAAAGCCTATGAAGATACTCATATTCACCTTAAAGTGCAGTTTTAAGGCTTAACAAGAACTGAAAAAATATTTTCTTTCAGATGAAGGAAATGCAGGATTACAAGTAAACAGTGACAATCTTTAGGTGTCCTTTTTGCCCTTCATTTTTTGTTGGTCTGTGACAAATTTACATGTCAGTGTTTATTGTGTGTGAAAAACATCTATTATGAGCCTCGAACACTGTAGTTGTAGTGGTTTGTGCTGTAGAGAATAAGAAGATGCTGTTTTCTGCTAAAAGCAAATAGACTTTGCTGCACTTTTAAAGGTGCCCTAGAAAGACAATCTGGGTATATCTAGGCATAGTCTAATAATAAGAGATCACTATATGGAAATGGAAATTGTTTCCTCATTCTCATGTAAATTACATGAGTGTAAAACCCCAACGGGCCAATCAGAAGACCAAAAAAAACTTTTATAAGACTTACGCCCTCCACATTTGCATGTATGCCTACTTTAGGTCATTCATCCAGACCTGAAGCCACGTCATCAAGAGAACAGACTCATGCAGCTCTGAGATCCTTAATAGGCACGCCTCAGGCTGCATTTCATAAACAACGTTTTCTAGTGAGAAAGCAACGATAGATTCCCCCCTTAGTTATTTTGAAGCTTATATTTAACTTACAAAATTATATAAGACTTATTTTGAAAATGCAACCGCAGATTGTTTAATATGCGTTACTGCGCAACGACTGCATGTGACATGTTTTAAGCTTAGGTGAGGACGCAAAATGCAGGACATACAGATTATCCATTTATTCAGCTCCACTGCGAAGAGGCAATATGATTAATTTTATCTTTTGTTACTTTTTTTGTGAAATACGAAGCATATGAAGATACTCGTATTCATCTTAAAGTGCAGTTTAAAGGCTTAACAAGAACTGAAAAAATATTTTCTTTCAGATGAAGGAAATGCAGGATTACAAGTTACCAGTGACTTAATTTTTAGGTGTCCCTTTTCCCTTTAACTTTTTTTAGGCAAAAGTCCTTAAATAAAAAAACAAACAGAATTTCAGCAATATATCAGCTTTGAAATGGCAATAAATTCATTATTCAGCTAATTTTGCACTTACGGTAGTCATATTGATGATATTTTGGTCACACTCACACTATTAACAAACCATTAACTAAGACTTTAAGCTCAATAAACTACTAATTAAGTACTAACTATTAATAGTTAGTGAGGTAGTTGGAATTAGGTGAGACATACAGTAAGGGAAAATAAGTATTGAACATGTTGTCATGTTTTTTTCTGGGAATAATATTCCTAAAGGAGCTGTTGACATGGAATTGAAGCAGATTTTAGTAAAAACTCAAACAATACAAACAAAAAACAAATCTGAAAGACGAGTTGTGTTTAATAAGAATGAAATGACAGAAGGAGAAAGAGCTGAACTACTAAAATGTATGTAATACTTTATATGTAAAAGGCTTTTTAGGCGATGGCATCTTGAAGACTCTCATATGGAGAATGTAGTCACGTGCATTGCTCAGGTGTGAGTTTCTCACAGACTTCAACAGAGTATGATAATCTTGATGTTTCTGTGGGTCTCGTCTGTCAAATCTGAGCTTTATTCTGTATTCTCTATTGGATTCGGCTCAGGTGATTGGCTGGGCCATTCTACAGGTTGATTTTCTTTCTCTGAAAGCATCTGAGAGTCTCCTTGGCTGTGTTTTGGATCATCGTCTTGCTGAAATGTCTACTCTGGTATAATCTTCATCCTCCTGCTAATGTAGATGTTGGACTGAAGCAGCTGATATTCGTTTACACTGAGGAAGGGCAGAGGATTTCTGAAGAACTACTGAGAGATTTCAGCTGCTGTCTGGGCGTTCACTGCCGAACTACACCTTCCTTTCTTCAACTGTTCAATACTTTTTTTCCTGCATCATTTCATTTTATTACACAACTTCATTTGTAAACGAATTAGATTTGTTTTACTTTGATATATCTTTGGTTGTTATTAACATCAGGGGAACATTTCAAGTCAATGCACCTTTAGAAAGAGGTTTTCTGAGAAAAAAGGTGACGTGTTCAATACTTCTTTTCCCCGCTGTAAAATAAAGTCATACTTTATAAGTGCTCATAAACTGTTGATATATTATTAATAGGCTGGTAATAAGCCAGTAGTATCTGTTACATAAGATAAAGTACAATATTTTGAGAGCTGGTGATGTTTCAAGGTTTTACTGTAATTTATGTATGGACAATTTGAAGCGAATCTGTCACTGTAGTGTTTCTTCATTAAAGTGCTCTGAAATGAATCCCCGGGATCTGCATGTGTTATTTTCTGAAGCTTTACTGCATTAACTCTCAATCGAACTCCTCTGTGCACTTAAGAGGCGTCTAATGAATAATTCGATAATGGGCTAAAAATAGACTTGATATTATGCTGCTTTACTGCCCTGTAATTAGTTTAATTGTGGCTCTGAGATCCGAGTAAAGCACTGCAGTTTGCTTTCACATGATCTCCTGTTCGCATCTCTGAATATTTAATGCACTAATATGAGCGATTATGGGACAATGATACAATTACATTACTGATATTACAGTGAATCTATAAAAACATCTGCTAAATATAAGCAAACATTAGATCAGTTCTCAAATGGGTTGCTCTAAATAAAGATACAACTCTTTTTTTTCTTGAAATAAATGTTCAATTAACTTAGATACTAAATTAAAACAGTGTAATATATAAACATGTATTATATAAAATATCTCCTAAATGACAGAAAATATTACTTTACAACAGAATGGCTTGCAACTTAAAAACAGCAAGGTCAAATCAAGAAAAGAGAAGTTTATTTACATATATCAAATATGACAAAGAAAGCAGGGTATTAATTCAGAAGGGGTAAGGCCAAAACAACAAACAAAATCAACTCCTAAGATAATCTCTTGCTAATCTGAAAAATAAAAAATTAAAATTAAAATAAATTTATTAAATAAAAAAACAAATAAAACAAAAACTAAAAAAACAAACAAATCAACAACTCCCTTTACTGTGCAATTTTTTTTTATAACTCATCAGTTTCGTTTATATTAAGTTATATTAAGTCTGCATAATTAAGGGCGTGGCCACTTGAGTGACAGCTAGGTCTCGCTGGTCTCAGTCACTTCACCTCAGCTGATTAGCCAATAAACTCGGCATTTACGTCATATTTTTGTGTTGTTTCATGCAGTGTTGTTTACACCGTCAGCTGCCTTTTGGGATTATTTCCTACAATTATCAGATGATATGGCATGCAGTGTGCACTTAATTGTGCTCACAAACCATTCACGTGGCCTCCATTTCCCAGACGAGTGTAATTATACACTTATATACCATCTCTATAAATATATTTGTTTAATTTAAGATCATTTATCATGTATAATGTTCTTCAGAGCTGTAATGCACTCCAGAATCTGTCAGATTGATGAGCTGTAGGCTCTAGAACAGTCGTCTGAAGCATTGTCATACAGTGTTATGCCTGGATTTCATCAATAGCCCAGCATTTACCAACACTATAGACCAGTGGTTCTCAACTGGTTTGGCCACGGGACCCACATTTTTACATCAAGCCACGACCCAAATTTTTAGGAACTGTAATATAATTTTAGGAATTATAATTAATTTGTATTTATTTGTTAAAATACACAAGTAGTGACAGAAAAATCGTGAGCAAATCGGCAAGACTTACAAATAAACAATATTTTATTGCTGACATTTAACAAAATGTATCAAATTATAGAAATATTACAAAGTAAAAACGACAAACACTGTAAACAGCGGTTAGGGTAAGGAAAGGTTGTTACCATAAACTAAACTGAACTGTTAATAAAACATGAACACTGATCCTGTTGAACAGAACAAACCAGCAAATTAAAAAATGATTTAAATATTCATAACCATTTTTACATCTGATATGACAGCAATTATAAACATCTGTTTCACTTAACAGTAATTTGGGAAGATAATGAGATAACTGAGCATGTGCTTTACTGATGTGAGAAGAGTTTCAAAGTCAGGAGTGATGGTAGACAGTGCTACCCGAAGATCGTGCTCTATGTACAACCTGTTCCTTTGCTATAACTCGAGCTGCACCAAGGAAGAGAAGCCACTTTCACACAGACACGTAGTTCTGAATGGGATGGGTTTGATCGCACTCTCAGATCACGAAAACTGGGAGAGGCTTACTTCACTGAATTTCTGTTTCAGCGTCTTATCACATGACAGCTCCACCAGCTGACTCTCTATGTTGCTCGGCAACGTGACGCTTTCCACGTCGATTTCAAAGGGATCGGTTGTCATGCGCGCATTTCAAAATAAAAGTCCGATATACGCACAACAAGTTAAAAATTAAACTTTTGTTGTTTTTTTGACCACACACTCCGCGACCCAAAGAAAATGTTCCTGCGACCCACTTTTGGGTCACGACCCACCAGTTGAGAAACACTGCTATAGACTATATCTGAAATGTTTGGAAGTAATTCACGTTTTCCTCCTGTAGAAAAACGTCGTAAGTACAATGTTTAGTGGCTCAGTGTATTACAGCATTTTTTTTTAAAGACTAAACACTTCATTGATATAGTGTACAACCCAGCATATGTGGTCAGAACACAAACGAGTCGCAGGTAATGAAGTATTAAGCATTTCTCCTAAAGAAAAGCCTGTCTGAGCAGAATACCAGCAGGCGTCTGTAGCTCCGCCTCTTTGCCCTTATTTGGTTACTCCCAGTTGGAGCAATGACACACGAACTAAATGGCACCAGTTACCCACTCATAGCTTCATTTGCGCTCTTCAGAAACCTATGGGTGACATCACGGATACTACGTCTATATCTTTTACAGCCTATGCATCAAACACCCAAATGAAAATATACAAAAATATATATATCCTTTGGGTGTAGAGACCTTTTTGCAGTGTTTTAAAGTGTTTTTGCCGTGTTACTGACCTTCTGCGTGATAGATCTCTCTGTAAGTGTGTGATTTACAGCAGCAGAGCTTAATCTCTCTCTGTCTTTCTCTTTTTCGCTCACCTGAATTCTCTTTCATCCCATCAAGGGTCATCAGAGTGAATGAAACAGTGCAGGCATTGTGCTGTGGTGTATTATATTCCCCTGAACAAAGGCCTCCTGCAGCGCTGCGCTGTGGGTTTGTACAGTAAATGATGTGACGGGACATTCCCACATCAGCGGCTCCGCTGCAAACAAAAGCGTGTTCACTGCTGTTTCTGCACTCTCTGTCCTTCAGCCTCCTCGACTGCTCTGCATTCACACACACGCGACGCCGAGACGCTCAACAGGC
>CAIGQQ010004820.1:1227987-1246437 GCA_903798035.1 Danio albolineatus | reverse complement strand
ACACACACACACACACACACACACACACACACACACACACACACACAGCATATGCGAGCCTGACTGGCAAATTCAGCCGTGATGGAGGAGATTTGCTTTTCCCCTGGTGTGTTAAGTAGCTTTCTGTGGTGAAATGACACCGGCGTGACCCTCCGCCAACATCACAACCAAGATAACGCTTCACATTCAAGACAGAAAAGAGTGACTTTCACAAATATGTGCACATCAGCAGAAAAAACACTGATATATTTATGCGTTTCATTTAAAGGGGAGCTTTAGGCCCCTATTTACAAGATGGTAAATAAATCTTTGGTGTGCCTAGAGTCCCTAGATGATATATGTTATGATATACCAGAGTTTATTTGCATACTAAATTATGAATTAAATTATTATTTTTAGACACACAGGACCATATGAGTTCAAGCTGTGGAAACTACTAAAAATAAAATAAAATATAAACGGAACATAATTTAACCAGACTGAGGGTTGAGTCACGGAAGAAAGTGAAAGTGGACGGGGGAGGAGGGTGGTTGAGGAAGGGGATTGGTAACCGGCACAAATTAAGCCCTGAATATAAAATAAAATAAAATAAAATAATTTCCCAGTGGTGCCACGGTGGCGTAGTGGGTAGTACGATCGCCTTACAGCAAGAAGGTTGCAGGTTCAAGCCTCGGCTGGGTCAGTAGGCATTTCTGTGTGGAGTTTGCATGTTTTTTTTTTTTTTGAGAATAAAGCATTTTCTAATTATGGAAACTACTCATCTTAACTGAAAGCTGTGCCGTGTTTGCTAGCCTCACGCACCTATCAGTCAATCACCGAGCATGTCTCCTTAAAGGGTCAAGCAAATGACACACAGCTCTAAGATGACAGAAAAGTTCACGTTGTTATAATTCACTTACCTTTTAATACGTTTTGGTGTGATTATTACGGAAGTCCTAAGAGGCCATGCATTAAAATATTTTTTCTCTCCTGTTATGTCGTGATCACCACTTAATTATCTCGTGATCTCGACATAACTCGTTTTCTCGTGATCTCGACATAACAAAAATTTGTCATGTCGTGATGACGACTTATTTTTAAATTTATTTATGTATGTATGTATGTATGTATGTATGTATGTATGTATGTATGTATGCATGTATGTATGTATGTATGTATGCATGCATTATTATTATTATTATTAATAATAATATCTGGCCGATGTCTGGCCAGGGAGAGAATAGCCTAGCTGTAGACGCGCATTAGTGTAACATGTTAAAGGCGTTCAGAACAGCCATAATATTATGAGCGCAAACGCCCCTGATTAATGTACATTCATGATTATATTCATGTATATGATTATAGATCATTATTTACAGTAATATTCCCTCAACTGTTACCATTTTAAAGCAGCTCTATATGCCGCAAAATAAGTTGCTGCATGTATGAGTTAAATGAGGAAGAATGATGAAGATCCTGCTTTTGCTTTAATCCTTTCCGCAAGTTATTTACAATTACTTTAAATATAGAGTTGCTTTAAAATGGTAACAGTTGAGGGAATATTATTGTAAATAATGATATATAGGAGTCATACATGAATATAATCATGAATGTACATTAATCACACGCACGAGCATTTGCGCTCATATTATCGCTGTTCTGAACACCTTTAACATGTTACACGAATGCGCGTCTGCAGCGGCTATTCTCTCCCTGGCCAGATGTTATTATTATTAACAACAACAACAACAACAATAATAATAAATACATAAATAAATAAAAACAAAAAATAAGTCGTGATCACAACCTAATTTTCTCGTGATCTCGACATAACAAAAAGTTATGTCGTTATCACGAGAAAACAACTTTTTGTTTTGTCGAGATCACAAGATAACATGAGAAAAAATAATTTAATGCATGGCCTCTTCAGCTGTAATGTAGCAGTCTAGTAATGTAATGTAGCAGTGGCGGAGTGAATTTTGGTGTGGCGCCCCGCCATGGAAGAATGAATGTAGCGGAAACCCTGCATATGCTGGATAAGTTGGTGGTTCATTCCGCTGTGGCGACCCCAGATTGATAAAGGGACTAAGCCGACAAGAAAAATGAATGAATGAATGAATAATTTAATGTAATATAATATAATATAATATAATATAATATAATATAATATAATATAATATAATATAATATAATATAATATAATATATTTATTTGAATATATTTTACCTTAGCAACACTAATCATACAAACTGAAAAAGTATTTGTATGTAAATTGTTGCCCAATAATGAGGATAACTTAAAAAGTAAACTTTATATGTTGCTTCTTTACCCAAAATAAATGTAAAAATCCAAACTTCTCTTGTCATGTGACGACCTGAATTAGCGCTTATTCAAGCAACTTAACGGCCGACGTTTAATTAGCCACTTACAAGAAAACGTGTTTTTCCATAATGACTCCTTCAGCGAGCAGCAAATGACACAAAGTTCAGCAGCAAGACAAAGAGCAGAACATAACGCTGAAGAGCGGGTGGAGCGACAGACGCTGTTCATTTGTACGTAATAAACTGAAGAGGCTTCGCTTTTATGATGATCGTCCTGTCGGGCCTGCTGTTTCCGTCAGCGCGCGCGGCCAACGCTGAGCGCTGCGTATGGAGAAATACAGCAGGAGGACAGGTGGACGCTCTGACATCACAGGCCAAATGGATCAAGTCCACGTCTGTAACTGTCAGAGGAAGAAAAAAAAAACACAACACACGAGCTGAAAGAGCCAAAGACAGAAGCCTGAATAGAGGAGGATCCACCTGCTGCTGCCAGTCAAAGCTCCAGAGCCACAGCGGACACACACACACACAAAATATACACACACAAAAGACAAGCAGGCACTGGTGCACACACACACACGCCAAAACCAACACATGAAGGCTCACAAACCAACCTGCACACACGTAGAGACACACAAATGTAAAACACACACACACACACACACACAGGGCCGTGCACAGACATTTTGAGGGGCAGTGGTCCAAATAATAAAAAAAGAGGCACACTGGGTGGGTTCTTGCTCATACAAATTTTCCAGTTGTTAAAAAAATTGAAAATTGTTATTTATAATAGAAAATTGTTATTTATATTAAATCTGCTTCTGATTAGACATTCAAAGAACGTGGATAATTAGCACAGGTTGTCAGCACTTTTAGAGACCACTGACTGCTAGGGATGGGTACTGCATTTTTCATTCAAATAGGGTATTTTTAACTGCAGGGAGCACAATAAACCAAGAAAGGTCCTGACTTCTGCCAGAAAAGTCAAATGATTTTTCCCCCAAAGAATGGTTAAAAGTCATTTTCCTTTGAACCTTAAAGGGCCACGAAACCCCCCAGTCTCAGCGGGCTGTTTTCACACCTTTAGTTTGGAAAAGCTCAGGAAAGTGGGCGTGTCCAGCTCTGTTTAGGTAGGAGTGTCGGGGAAGGGGAAAGAGGGAAGGTTTTGCATAAAAATGGGAGTTTCTATTTGTGCATGCGCTCATTTTCACACAGACTGTGTATACATGGACATCAGTAATCGAATTATTTGCCAAATTATTAATTTGTTGACTTTAACGGCACTTTCTCTTTATTTTCGGATTCGCATGATGGGCAGGGCTTCGGTCTATGGGTTGGTGACTGTAGCTTTATTGCTAAATGGCTAACAGGTGTTTTATAGAGAGAATAACTGTTTTATGTGCTTTATGAAGGCTGATATTCCACTGATAGTCTACTGATGAAGGCTGATAGTCCATTAGATTATTTCAGAGGTGCACCCAGCTCTGTGAGCTCATAAACTCCTCCAGAAACTGTACCTGGATGATGGAAGCTTTCAGCGGTGCTTCTGACTGAGCCGAGTTTTCCCTCAGGACACCAACAACAACAGGCGCTACGTCATAATCACACCCCCACAAGAGCAAGCTCCTGATTGGTTAACGCGGCGCGAACGTCCGCTGAAGCTCATTTTCATTTCATTTTCAAACTGAAGCGATTAGCGCGAATTGCGGCGTTAAGCGCGTCAAACACGCGGCGCCATTCGCACGTATCGCGTTGCAGGATGCCTATTCGCGCCTTTTGCATTGACTTAGCATATAAATCACTCGCGCTTGATGCGTCTTCCGCAACTGCTGTAAGGTACAACTTCAAAGCGATCATGAATATTAATGAAGCTGCGCCGCTTACTCAATAGAGCGCTCTGGTTGGTTTGAACCAAGTCTATCTCATGAATTAATGCCGAACACTCAGAGACGTCAGAACGTGCTGGCCGGGACAGATGTCCACTCTCCACGCTGGAATATACGCAAGGATCTCATCGGCGTGACGCAGCTTCAAAAATTGTTTCAAACGGGAAGAACGAATTTGCTCGAAATAACGCAAAAACAACCAATTTTCACTTTTTAGTCAATTATGTGTCCTAATAGTGTTTATAGCAGCGTGGGACACATATGACTGTCAACAGCTCAAAAAATGTGTTTGTGTTTCATGGCCCTTTAAAGGAAAAATGTTTTACAATTATTGGTTTCGTTTTACTTTACATGAAAAACGTAATTGTAAAATGAAGCGTTGTTTATTCTGTTTAATTGTCTTTGTGTTTTAAAAAAATATATATTAAAAAAACATACAAAAAGTATCGATTAGAAAACTGTTAAAGTACCAAACCGATAAGTGGTATCGATAAAAGTAGTAATATCGTTAAAACCTTAAAGATACCCATCCCTACTGACTGCAATGTGGATTGTAATGAGACTATCTACCTTGTAATGCAATGATGGTCAAGAACTGTTGTCTGTCTCCACTTTCCAGAGAGCCGGCACCCAGATTGTGTGAGTGATGCTGCGGACTACAGAGCAGGCGGTAAAACATGGAGCGGATTTACGGAAGCAGTGGATGTTTAGCGAAGCCGTAACTTAACAGCCAGGGAAGGGGGCACGGTCATGTTGGAGGGGGAGTGAGGGGGTACAGGCTGAGAGGGGCACCTCATTCTGCCATTGAGGGCAGAAGGGCAGTGGCTCTAGCCACCAGGCCACCCCCCTGTGCACGGCCCTGCACACACACCTGAAAACATGCACAAACAAACACAAGTGCACACATACATGCGGGCACACAGACAGATATAAGCCTGATGCACAAGTATCACTTTAACAACCGAGAGAAGAGAAAACGTTATCTTACGAGTAGGCATGAGACGATCACCGTTTTCAAGGTATACCGCGGTTTGGAAAAGTCAAGGTTTTCTTACAGCCAAAATTTTCTGCTATACCGTTCCTAAGGTATGAGTAAGATTTTTTATTTACATTTTTTTAGGTGTAAATTGTAAAGAAATCTGTGTTTCTGAGACTAATGAAGACAGCAGAAGTCAATGATTCACTTGAATTATTCAGCCTGACATGTTTACTGCTTCAAAATATTACAAATGTTTCTCAAAATAAAATATATTGTGTTCAAAGGTAAAAAGGTTTAGTTTTTTAGCCAGACATTTAAACAGAATATATTTTAGAGCAATAAACACAATACCGTCATACCGTGAAACTGTGATATTTTTATCCAAGGTTATCATACCGTCAGAATCTTATACCGGCCCATGCCTAATTACGAACACACCAGCGGGTCAAATGTCCAAAGTGTGTGTGTGTGTGTGTGTGTGTGTGTGTGTGTGTGAGAGAGAGAGAGAGAAAATATCTACCCCAAACTACTGAGCATTTACCCACAATTCACGGAGCTAGACAATAAAACACAGCTTCAGTATTTACTGGGGGGAAAAAACTGACTGTATCCTTCTAGCAGCACAATACATTAATGCCTGTCACAAAAAGAGAGAGGAGACCAATAAAAACATCAGTGATGTGCTTGCAAACACACACGCACACACACATCTAAATGATTATAATTGAATCATTGTAAATATCCTGATTATTACTGTTTTTATTTTATTTTTATTACTGTTTTATCCTACAATGTTGATTGTTAAATGTACAGTGTTTTCTGATCTATTATTATTTTTATTGATAGAAATGAATAATATGATATATATGAATGATATAATATATTGAATAATAATATGATATATTGAATAATAAAATGATATATTGAATAATAATATGATATATGAACGATATGACTTATTAAATAATAATATAATATATTGAATAATAATATGATATACTGGATAATAATATATGTATATATCTTTAATTTTTTTTTTCTTCTACTATTTACTGTGGGATTTTTTCTTTTATTACAAATGTATGATCTTTTATTTTTGTAAACTTTATAACTGCTTTAGCAATACATTTGTAAGGCAGACAAAGTGAGGCAGAGATGCCGTTTTACAGAATTTCTCCCTTGTCGTGAAACAGCAGCTCGTGCTGTACCTTTTTCAGTGTCAGTGAAAGACTGTCCAGCAAACTCACAAGCAATGAATTGTGCACAATTATCTGCATTTTAAGTGGTTAGGAACGTTTTATTTACTCACCCTCGCCTCCTTCGCCATAGTATTCCACCGCAACATAGCGAATAGGAGATAAACAACGTCAGTATGTAATAACAGGTTAGAACCGATATCGAATTGTCCACATCTGCATCGCGGTGCACCGAAAAAATTATTCATTTTGACACCACTAATCAACAGTAAAAAATGACAACAAAATGTATCTCTTCCCAACAGGGTAAACCAGCAACGATCAACAATGCTTGATTATATGCTGTCATGGCTCAAAAAATGCAGTAATAATGAAAGTCAATGGGGCAAAAACTGCCTCTAACATCACGGAAGGGGGGTCAATTTAAACAATACACAAGAGTTAATTGAGGAAGCAGTAAACAGGACACACAGTCTGAGCTGATATTTTAGCTGCATCCCAAATGACACACTATACACTTATGCACTATGTACTTACACACTCAGCAGAGTATATGTGTGTAGTGTTGTCCCAAATGCAACACTAATGGCTTTTTTACTAAGCGAACGTTTGACAGTTGCCAAATTAGAAGTAAATTACATAAATACCAAATAATACCTGCATGAATATAACCACATTCACCAGCGGGAGGCGCTATAGTCACTCTCGTAGGAGAATACTGCTTTCACAGTCCAAAAAACCTAAAGTAATCCAACATGTGCGCACGATAGCTCCGCCCCTTCCGTTACGTGCGCAAAGCTGTGGTCCCACATCATTACACACTTCATTTTACCGGTGGAATGAGTGCATCATCCGGGTAATTAAAGTGCACTTATTATTCTTAGAGTTTTCAGTGTGAACGCACTACTTACACTATTTATACTACAAAATGGCGTAGAATACATTCATACAAACACATACGTATGTATGAATGTATGTATCCTTATACACTTAAAATGCCTGTTCAGCAATGTTTTATTAATTGTTTTAATTTGTTTCTATTTTTGTTCGGCAATGTTTTATTAATTGTTTTAATTTTTTATTTGTTTTCAATTTGTTTCTATTTTTGCTGTCAATGCTTGTTGTAAGGCGACCTTGGGTGTCTAGAAAGGCGCCAACTACAAATAAAATGAATTATTATTTTTATTTTTAGTGCACAAGTATGTGATTTGGGACGCAGCTATAGCGTCATCTATCCAGTTCTCCGCTCAGTCCTACAGTGAGTGTTCGACTCTGGTATGAATGTTTATGAAGGTCACAGTGAAGTCCTTGGCCAGATCCGATAAGGGACTTTGCTCAGCGGTGTTATCCAGTGGAGCGGCGCTGACCTCTGGATTGAACAGAGAGCAGAATCCCATCTCAGCATCAGATCAGTGGATTGATTCAGACACCGAGCCCCGTCTGTCAGCGCCACTGCTTTAATTCAGCACTTTTTACTCCATGTGGGAGGGTTGGACTTTTTCGCTTGTCATCTAGGCTTATGACTGGGCCCACATGCAGTCCGTGCCTGAAGAAACCAGCAGATTTTTTCTAGGCCATCGTCGGGTTTACATCGTGCCCTAACTACACACGATAAAAGGGATCTTCATTCATTCATTCATTTATTTTCTTGTCAGCTTAGTCCCTTGTTACGGCTGTAGCTGTGTGTTGGTTGCATTTTGCCTCCTGTTCTCTCTCTTTCGCTTTCTCTTTCGCTCTCTCTCTCTCTCTCTCTCTCCAACTATCTCCGTCCCTGTCATTTCTCTTAGGCCCGCCCTCATGACAGCTGATTGGTCAGGAGACCAGTCAATCTTCATTTGCAGACGTGGCACTGGTATAAAAAGGACGCCGGAAAAACGGAGAGGAGATCGCTTTTTTCCTTTGATCTCGTTTTTGTGTATTTATGCTGACCTAATTTAGATTTTCGTTATTTTTGCAGAACTTTCGTTTGGGTAAAATTATTTTGTATCCTTTTTGAAGTTTTTGTGATTTTTGTACATTTTTATTTCGTTTGTTTTGTTTGTTACTTTTGGCCCAGCTCTTTCTGACAAACCTGAGCTTGTGAGTTCACTTTTCCTCTGAGTAAGGGGATAGGGAAGATGTCGTACGACTTCCATTTCACACACACGTAGGAAATATAATGTTTAAGACATCGGGTAAGGAGTGAACGCCACCTTTTGTATTTATTGTTTGTGTTGGTAGTTGAGCGTAGGGAAGAATATGGCGCATGGCGCTGAAGACTTTTTCTTTTCTTTTCTTTTCATGATTCTAGTGAGGTAAGGGGGTTATTTATAAGTTAGAATTGTTTTGTTATATTTCTTTCTTTTGTTTGGCTTCACGGTCATCCCCTTACTCCTGAGTTGAACTATTTTTATTTGATACTTTATTACATTTTTGTAAATATATTTGGGCCACATACTGTAAAATAAATCACTTTTGTTTGCAGTTCTGTTGTAGTGTCTTTTGGTTTCCACCCAACACTGTAAAATGACCACACCTTTTTAAGTGTTATTCCTTTTCCTCTAAACTAACATCAGAGGTTTGTAACACCCTTTATTAATCCGCGGTCGCCACAGCGGAATGAACCCCCAACTTATTCAGCATTGTTTTATGCAGCGGATGCCCTTCCACTTGCAACCCATCACTGGGAAACATCCATACATTCACACACATACACTACGGACAATTTAGCCTACCCAAATCCCCTATACCACACGTGTTTGGACTGTGGGGGAAACCGAAGCACCCGGAGGAAAACCACTCAACCATGGGGAGAACATGCAAACTCCACACAGAAATGCCAACTGACCCAGCCGAGGCTTGATATCTATATTGTGCATGTTTATTATCATGATTTATTGTATTATTGAATATCTGCATTTGTCTATTGTCATCTAATGCAAAGGTGTATTGGGAAAACGGCTGGAGCATCTCTTTGCCCAGTTCAGCCAGCAAAAACAATAGAGCAGCGCTGCCAAGCACGCCAAGACAGCCTGTCAATCGCAAAATAAAAGCCCCGGGGATTTCAGACTCCATGATGTGTTTTGTTCAGATACGCAGACAATATCTGACACAACAGCTCTTTACAATCTTCCAGAATTCTGCTTCCAAATTGCAGCCTTGTTAAATGCGATGCTTTGTTTTCTCCTTCCCCGCAGGATGAAAACAATGTCCTTTTGTTTATCGATGTCTGGATATAAAAAATATTACATTTTCCCTCTCCATCTTTGTGCTGTATTTTTTTCTCTCTAATTGCTCATAACAATAAACTCTCTGGGACGCATTGTGAATTTTAGCAAATCACATTAGAGACGACGACGCAGAAAAACCATCCGAAACACAAGCAAGGTCAGGCACAACATCCACAAACTTAATGAAATATTGTACTTTTCTACAGACTCAAGTTCATGCATCATCATCAGACTGCAAGCTTGAGGCAAAAACTAAACTATTTCAATGCATTGAGAAAATGTTTAACTTTAAATATTTATTAAAATTTGTACCATGATGATTCAGTAACGGAGCAACACGGTGGCGCAGTAGATAGTGCTGTCGCCTTACAGCAAGAAGGTCACTTGTTCGAGCCTCGGCTGGGTCAGTTGGCATTTCTGTGAGGAGTTTGCATGTTCTGTTTGCGTGTTGGCGTGGGTTTCCTCCGGGTGCTCCGGTTTCCCCCACAGTCCAAAGACATGCGGTAAGCTAAAATTGTCCGGAGTGTTTGTGTGTGAATGAGAATGCATGGATGTTTCTCAGTGATGGGTTGCGGCTGGAAGGGCATCCGCTGCATAAAACATATGCTGGATAAGTTTGCGGTTCATTCCGCTGTGGCGACCCCAGATTAATAAAGGGACTAAGCCGAAAAGAAAATGAACGAATGAATGATTCAGTAACACTTAAATCAAATAATGGTCAATTAGTTGATGTTAGTTAAAGAGACTCATAAACATTAATTATTAGGTTCTATAATACAAAAACAACTGGTAAAATAAAACTATAGATATTGTAAACTAAACATTTAAGGCATTTTTGATAAACATTTGGTGAGCTTTTTCTGATACATATTCATTATTGATCCACGCCTTTTTTTCCACTAGGTGTTCATGTAAACATTTTAGTATTGTAAAACTTATCAAACATTGTGCAAATCTCGTTACAATACTTGATCATCATTCTATTTCTATTTTAAAATTAAGTAAATTAAATTAATTTTGTAATCCCGTAAAAGGTATTGTGCATACCTCCCGTTTTTCCCTGGATTCTCCCGTATTTTACAGTTCTATCTCGCTATGATCCCGTAAAGCAGTGGTTCTCAAACTGTGGTACGTGTACAAGGATAACACTGATGTGATCAGTTAATTGATTTTATTATAGGCTAAACCTTTTATTTAAGTGGCTGAAAATAATAAATGTTCTTAATTAGAAGAGTTAATCTGCCTTGTTTTTGAACTGTGCAGTGCTGAAGCTGCTTAATTAGGCTTACTATGCTACTGTACTTCAATACCGGTTATTATGGTGGTACTTGGAAAGACAATTTTTTTCTGAGGTGGTACTTGGAGAAAAAAAGCTTGAGAACCACTGCCGTAAAGCAGTCCAGGAAAATGTAAAAATATTGGGACATAATAAAATGCTAACATTTGTAGATTTAACAAAGATTAAAAATAATAATAAACTATTATTATTATTGTTGTTTCTGTGTGGAGTTTGCATGTTCTCCCCGTGTTGGCGTGGGTTTCTTCCGGGTGCTCCGGTTTCCACCACAGTCCAAAGACATGTGGTACAGGTGAATTAGGTAAGCTAAATAGTCCCTAGTCTATGAGTGTGAATGAGAATGCATGGCTGTTTCCCAGATGCTTAATAGTTAATAGTTTAATAGTTGATAAACAAATGCTGGATAAGTTGGCGGTTCAATCCGCTGTGGCGACCCCAGATTAATAAAGGGACTAAGCCAAAAAGAAAATGAATGAATGAATCAGTAACACTTCATAATGGTCAATTAGTTGATGTTAGTTAAAGAGACTCATAAACATTAATTATTAGGTTCTATAATACAAAAACAACTGTTAAATTAAAACTATAGATATTGTAAATAAACATTTAAGGCATTTTTGATAAACATTTGGTGAGCTTTTTCTGATACATATTCATTATTGATATCCACACCTTTTAGCAATTACTTTTTTTCCCACTAAATGTTCATGTAAACATTTTAGTATTGTAAAACTTATCAAACATTGTGCAAATCTTGTTACAATACTTTTACATAATTCTATTTTTATTTTAAAATTAAGTAAAATAAATTAAATTAAAAGGCATTGTGCATATCTGTCAAACTCTCCCGTTTTTCCCAGAATTCTTCTGTATTTTACAGTTCTATCCCGCTATCATCCTGTAAAGGTATTTTCCCGTATTTCTCCCGTATTTTCAGTCTTTCTCTGAAGGGTGGCAATAAACATTAAAGGGCACCTTTGATGAAAAATCTACTTTTTAAGCTGTTTGGACAGTCATGTGTAGTTATAGTGTATAGACGGTCATTTTAGGGTGATATAAACACACCCAGTCCTTTTTTTTCAATTTAACAGCATAAAAACAGTGGACCAATTGGAGCGGTTTTGAGATCGACCGCAACTCTACGTAGGAGTGCGGTCCCCCCGCCCACCGAATTGATTGACAGCTGCGTATTAACATGTCTCCGTAGTAACGTGTATAATCATATCAACAAGACAGGACGTGCGCAAAACAACCAGGAATAAAAGGTCTGTTCAGTTCAAAGGTCATCAATCATCATCAGATGTGATCAAGAGTGAGTTTCACAAGTTTAACACGTGTTTAAAACAGTGCATGTTTGTAATGAACTACAGCCATTCACTTCAGCTTTACTTCATCACCACAGCCGTGTGTCAGCAAAAAAGACGCTTCAATCTCGGTTTGTTGACATTAAATCAGGTTTATTGTGTACATTACCATAACAGAAATCCATACAGCAGTGGACATTAGCCCGTATCCTTTCACATTTGCTCGCAAAAGCGCGCGCTGTCTGTGTGTGCGCGCGCACGCGCGTGCGTGCGTGCGTGAACGAACTCTATAACTGCATGTGCGTGACTCATCGTTGCAGCTCCTTAACAAACACATTAAACAGTCTTTGGTAAAGTTCTTACTGTTGTATTTCTCACAAACGTAGTGAGATCTGCTTCTCTTACACCTGTTCCTGTTGTGTCTCTGTGTGTCTGACGCAGCCGAGGGCGGATATTGGGGCACGCTGACGGGAACGGTGGGCGGGGAGGACTATTCTTAAAGGGCCAGTGGAAAAAACTGGAAAAATTTGATTAGAGCTATAATGAAACGACTTTAGAGAGCTATAATTAATAATCTGATGGGTATTTTGAGCTGAAACTTTACAGACAAATTCTGCTGACACAAAAGGCTTATATTAAATATAAAAAAAGGGGTCATGTATGTGCCCTTTAAAGAGTCGATCCTCCCTATACACAACCCATACCGCTGAACCACCAGGGGCCGCCCCTTGCTCTTAAATGTGAGTCAGTTCTGTGCTCTGTTTATTTAGGCATAAAAAACTTTAAAATAAATATAAAAACGGCGGGATTCCCTTTCCTTTTCATTACAGGTGTCATCGCTCCTCCTGTGCAATCCTCAAAACATAAAGCGGTGCGTGACTGTCAGACGTGCTCCATAGTGATAAACAGATGCTGTTTCCCAAACGGATTGTGATTTGAAGCGGAGCGAAAGTCTGGGTTTTGGGTGCATGTTTGAACAGACATATACACATAATTAATAATAACAAGATAAAGATGTCGATCTTAGTAGGTTTTTTCCCCAAACACAACTAATTTTGTCCTAAGCATAAATATTAGTAAATTATAACGTCTCATTATATCGTTAGATTATACACGCATTTATAAAAAGTGACACCTCTGTTAATGTAATCAAACCAAAAAATCCAAATAAATGATTCATTCGTTGCTCTTATGTGTAATTTATACAGTGAAGATTAATAAGATTTGATAACTTGATTAATTTAATTTCTGCTAATGTATACTATTTATTATTTCTTTTTAAAATAATAATAATAATAATAATAAAAATAATAATAATAATAAAATAATAATAATAATAATAATAATAATCATAATAATAAAAAACATATTACTGACCGTTTAACTGTTTATTTACAATGAAACAACATATTTTTTTATATGGGGAGGGGGTATCTCTTATTATTGTGGGTGTATCCCTTATTTTTACATCCAAATGTTGACAGTTATGTATTGTGTGAAAACTGGAGAAAAAAAAAAACATTGTACATGGGAGATTGTATTTCCGTAACAGTTTTGTATCAAGTGTTGTGAAATGTTTAGCAAAAAAAAAGATCTTTTGATTTATGTTCACGTATTTCTTATTCTACATTGCAAATGGAAAAGGTGCATAATAATTTTGTTATTATTATTAGCAGTATTGTTTATTATATGCATATTTATTTTTGCTTTAATAAAAACAAGTGTAGATTTGTCCACCTGTGGGGTTTTGGAGACGTCTGCATCACTATATGGGGCATAAGAACAGGACGTGTGTTTGGATATAACTCAGTTGTTTGACCACACTTCATTATTATTGTTCATGTATTCCTTTGCTGGAGATTAGAGCTGAATATAGAAATAGTTTTTATTCAAATCTTTGCTCTTAACAAACTAAATTAAACATGTAGGCCAATGGATGTCTTCAGTGGAGTGAGTTTCCACCGTTTCCTCACTCCACCAAAGTAAAGGAGTAAAGAGTAAAGGTAAGGAGAAAGTAAAGAGGCTGAATAAAGGAGTCTCATTCTTTATCCTCGAGCTGCAGATGCCCTGTTTAACTGTGTTCTCGCTAGTGAAGCGTTCAGTTTTTACACTTACAGTCCGCCGTGTAAATAGCAAATGCACCATGGTGCGATGCAACTGACTCTTAAAGGGAATGGGAGATGAGACTCTGATTGGTTTATGCTCAAAACACACCCATAACTCATTAAGAGCATAGGCTCAACCCTGTTAGACCATGCGCAGAGCGTATTTTTCCATCCTTAAAATAGCAAAAGTGGATTTGAACACAGTTTTAACGCTTTAGAGCCATGCGCTTTAGACTTTGCACCTATATCGTTAAAATAGAGCCCTAAATCATTACAATATACCATTAAACAACAAGCTCTTTGCCAACAATAATCCACACTTGACATTGCAGGTCCTGTGATGTGTCTATTGCGGATGCACACACTGAGATATCAACGCTCAAACAGTAATTCAGCTTTTTTTTTTTTTACTTGGACTCACAAATATATAACGTAAACTCAAAATTAAACAAATATTGCAAGGTTATGTAACTCAAAACTGCAAAGAAAAAGAAAAAAGCGAACAGATAAAAAGCAAGTACATTTTACTGATAATAACTACGTACAAGCAAATGAACGTCATATAATAATAAATATTTCAAGGTTCAGTCAGAACGAAGAGAGATCGTTTCTGGATTGAACTACAGTTTGTTTGCACTGGCCTTGATACAGCTCTGGTTCAGTTCTGGGTTATTACGAAAGCAAATCATGTACATTTTCTTGGATGGCTCACTTATATTCATTATTTTCTGTGTGACAAACTTTTAATTTTAATTTTAAAAATTTAATTTCACTCATAATATAGTAGGGCTGCAAAGTATATTGTTTCAGCATTGCAATAGTCAGTGTGGGATATTCAGTGTGGAGTTGCTACAAAGTTGAACCAAAACGGGAGTGAAAGTTTAGCATTTGCATGTGTTTTTAAAGCCTGTGACTGCATGAGCATTTCACAAAAGGGTAAAAACATTCAGAAATAATAAATCATAGCAAAGGATTAACAAAGATTAATTGCATTTCATTCATGCAATGAAGATTATTATTAAAGTTTTTTTACACTTGATAATTAAATTAATACCTAAATATTGGTCAACTCACTACAAAACTTGCATCTCACTACAAAATTTGCATCCAAGTTTACTTGAGTAAACAAAAACTAAAACTAAACGAAGACTTTTACCAAAATAAATTAAAAACGAATACTTTTAGACTTTCTTGAAATGTTCATACAGATACAACAATATTTAAAGAATAAATGCTATCATTTAAATGCATTTTATTTATACAATGAACAATACATTATTCCATTATTGTACCTAAATAAGGTTTAAAATCACCAAAAAACTATTAATGCACCGTTTATCTCATTTGCATTCAGGTTTATTGTAATAAACAAAAGCAGTAGACTTTAACCAAAACAAAATAAAAAATGTCATCATGTGAGTTAAGGCGACTGTACGAGCCTACACAAAAGTGAAAAAATATTCAGACATAATAAATGATAGCAAAGATTAATTGTATTTAATGTAATCAATGCAGAATACAGTATTATCCAAAATTCGCTTCCATAAATTCAGTGGTTCAAATTCGGCTGTTGAAATTCGACAGCACATCCGGGAACTGCAGGAAAAGCAATAGAGTACCAGATCCAAGATCACTGTCAGCTGTTAGACGTCCTCACCAGCAGGTGGTGCTAACAGCAGATAATGGCTTCATTAACAGGCAAACGCAAAACGACTTGTGCATGGGCGAAGATGGACCAAGAGGTGAGTTTATTATCAGCACACGCAGTGTTTGTTGTAGTATGTAATTTTATTGCAGTGAAACACGCATTACAATCGGTACTCTATTGCTTTTCCTGCAGTTCCCGGATGTGCTGTCGAATTTCAACAGCCGAATTTGAACCACTGAATTTATGGACGCGAATTTTTGAACTGAAATAAAATGAACTGAAAATTGCCTTTTGAATAATATATATTGTATTTTTAAACAGTACTGAATATTTTGGAAGTGAATTTTGGAAGGTGAATTATGAAGTATTGAATTTAAGTATGAAAACGTGTGCAAAATATTTTTTGTTAAGATATTCACAGCTTAAATAAACAGCTATGTTAAATTTCGGGACATAAAAATACAAACCCTGGCAATTAATGTCATTAAAATGCAAGCACTTGTTAATTCAATGCTTTTTTTTTTTTACAGTTAGTATTATTCGACAAGCTTTTTAATTCAATACTTTTGGCATTGTTTTTTGTTTTGTTTGTTGACTTTATTAATCCCAAAGGGAAATTCACGTCACAGCAGCTTTCCATACTAATTTTTTTTTTTTAATTAATAAAATAAGTTTCATAGATATAAAATAAAAGTAATAAAATAAGTTACATATATATAAAAACAATAATAAAATTACATACATACTGCACACCTTAGTTACAAAAACAACGAGTAGACACTTGTCCATATCTAATAACTATAACAATTCAGCATAAGTCATCTAGTATGATTTTGGTTATACAATCTGATCACTGTTGGTAAAAATGACTTCCTGTATCTTTCTCTGTGACACCGGGGTTAAACTAATCTTGCACTAAAAGAGCTTGCACACTCTTGGACTGTATGAAAGAGAATTTATTTTGTACCATAGGCCTGCAACTGTATGAGCATTCCAGGAAAATGTAAAAATATTAGGACATAATAAAATTATAACATTTGTAGATTTAACAAAGATTAATAATAATAATAATAACAATAAACTATTATTATTGTTGTTGTTTCTGTGTGGAGTTTGCATGTTCTCCTCGTGTTGGCGTTGGTTTCCCAAACAAGGGGAACTGGGCTAAATTGTCCGTAGTGTATGTGTGTGAATGAGAGAGTATGGGTATTTCCTTTGGGTTGGATGAGTTGGCGGTTCATTCCACTGTGGCGACCCCAGATTAATAAAGGGGCTAAGCAGAAAAAAAAAATTATTATTATTGTTTACACTTAATTATTACATTTTTGTACCAAAATATAGTTGGAATTACCAGAAACACATCAAAAAACTTGTAAAGGGGTTTGGTATTTTGATGAAAACTTCATTTTTTTCATGACAAGGCTTATATTCGCATGGAATAGCTCGTAACACTTATTCATCATTGCAATGTCAGAATTTTTCCTAACCCAGACGAAGAGGAACTCAGCCTCTGGTCATAGAGAATCTCAACATGGCCAAATCCGATCAGCAGCAAATCCCTGCTCTGCGTATATATAAACTCACGAGCATGCAATATGAAAAACTCTGAGACGGATTGAGGTATAAAAGTCCTGCCTGGAGAGCTCTCTGTGGGTTTATGAACACGCACTTCTGTCCTACTTTTCAATTCGCCGTCTGAGAGGAGAAAATAGCATTCGGGCAGCGAGGTGAACACGTGTTTTTATTATACGCTTTGTAGGGATTATCATTGAAACCTGCCGACGACCAACAAAGAGCCATTACAGCTGCAGCAGAGACTTCATAAACACCTTTCTGTGTCAAAATGTGTCCCGCACCTGCAAACTCTCTCAATAAAACACGCCGGGATGAAAAAAGAAAGTTGCTCCTCGTGTTCCTGCCATACCTTTTCAAAAGAGAAATCATAAACCCAGCAGCGAGCACAGACATTCAGAGCCGGTTTTCATAGCGTGAGTGGCTTTTATTTCATGCACTTTATTTCCCAATGAGAAGTAAGATGTCTTCTGTCAGTCCGCAAGACTGTTCGGAAGCTTGTTTCAGCAATGCAATAAAGAAATAAATATATATATAAAGAGCAATTTCACAAGTCTGCGTTTCTATCATACAGTTTTTACTTTCAGCAAACTTGAAATGATGAGATATAAATTCTGAGTTGAATTAAAGGTGAGATTCATATGATAATACATTAGTGGAAAGGAGATTCTGATTAAGTCATCACTACTGGTAAAAGTTTTTTTTTAATGCAGCAAAGATGAAACTATTTTCTTAAATCAGTTGAATTATAATTACTATAAATAAAATCATTTAAAAAAACTATTTTCAATAACAAACAGAGTAACTAAAAGTTATGCATATACAAGAAACAAATGGCTTGTAGGGGAAAACAAACAAAAAAAATACAGTACACGTATATTAAGATGTTTTCTATTAGTCCAAAAGACTGTTTGACACAGCTTGTTTCTGTAATGCAATAAAGAAATATATATA